>PVHT020000174.1:4786503-4816859 GCA_004024745.2 Catagonus wagneri
AAGGCACCTCCGGGGCCTGCCAGCAGCCGCAGAAAAGCAGAAAGAGGAAACGGATAACAAGCTTCACCTCTGTAAAATCGGACCTAATAACTTTCTGATTTCATAAGAAAGA
The DNA here is from genome assembly GCA_004024745.2 of Catagonus wagneri. Lineage (NCBI taxonomy): Eukaryota > Metazoa > Chordata > Mammalia > Artiodactyla > Tayassuidae > Catagonus > Catagonus wagneri. The sequence goes on from PVHT020000174.1 coordinate 4,786,616, forward strand.
AGGAAAAAAAAAACTTTCTCCATTTGTTCTCAACCACTTCAAGTCCTTGTATTGATAAATAATTCCCTAACACTATTTAAGAATATAAACATAACAGAGGTTGGCGATTTGCGGAAGGAGAGGGTGTCTTTGCGCCCCCACCACTGCCGAGGGGAGAGTCACAGCTGTGCTTCCCGGAGGGGACAGTGAAAGAGGCATTTGATTTCTTAACGTTCTTTCCACGGCCAGCAGTTCAAAGCACAGATATTTTTTTATAGTGAGAATGTGAGCGGGCTGCGGTGTCTTTCCTGCAGGTATGCCTGCAGCATCCTTAGTGACCCCTGCCGATGTGATCAAGACGCGATTACAGGTGGCCGCCCGGGCCGGCCAGACCACGTACAGCGGAGTGATAGACTGCTTCTGGAAGATCCTGCGGGAAGAGGGCCCGAAAGCTTTGTGGAAAGGAGCTGGCGGTATGGAAATAATTTGCTCTTAACTAAACCTTTGGTATCCGGTGACTCTTTAAGACCTAATTATATCTGTTGTCCCCCCCCTTTTTTTTTTCAAAGCTCGTGTGTTTCGGTCCTCTCCCCAGTTTGGTGTAACTCTGCTGACCTACGAATTGCTCCAGCGATGGTTCTATATTGACTTTGGAGGAGTGTGAGTATCCTGCTGAACTTGAGCTGCTTTTAGTGCTCTCCTCATTGAGAAAGGCTCATCGGTTTTCGTCCCTGTGATGCAGTAGAAAAGATGTAGGAAAATGCTGAGGTCATGTCTTCAGACTCATTTCAAAAGGGGAGACACAGCTAACTAGAGCTCTGCAACTCCTCGCGATCCAGGTGTTAGCAGTCTTTGAATGTTGTTTTTACTGAGTTTTTAAAAAAGCAATGTTCTCCCTCTATTTTCTCTTCTTTTAGGAAACCCATGGGATCAGAGCCAGTTCCTAAATCCAGAATCACGCTGCCTGCTCCCAGTCCTGATCATGTGGGTGGCTACAAACTGGCAGTTGCCACGTTTGCAGGGATTGAAAACAAATTTGGACTTTACCTACCTCTCTTCAAGCCGTCAGCATCTACCTCGCAAGCCCTCAGCGGAGGTGCATAGGAGAACCAGCCCTGGGCTGTTGCTGTAGCTTTGTTGTTACTGCAGTAAAGGAGGCCCCCTCTCGGACTGAAGCAACGCTTCATTCCTTTCACGCCCATCTCCTGTTTAAATGCAAGTCGATGCCTTTTATAAGGTGAAATCATTTATTTTTGTGTGTGTGTTTTCTTAACTAGATCATTGGGGAATTTGTCGTAATTATTCTTGGGGTCTCTGCTCACCAACCTTTGTCCCTGCCATTTGCTAGGATTTGGTCAACACTAACCTGGCTTGGGGGAGAATAAATCTGAAGAGAAATTAGAACCGTTCTCCTTGGATTAGGATTAGAGGCTAATCCAAAGAGGCTGCTGAAAGGTCATCATGGTGCTCAGAGCAAGCGGTCCGTTTATATTCAACCTGGTGGGAAGCTGGGTGCGTACTCATAAAAGTCAAAAACCCTGGAAGAAATGAAAACATCATCAGAAAGAGCCAGCCTGGATTTGGATTTTCAACATGCACTAAGTCTGTCTCTGGACTATATTATGAAACTTTTATGTGAAACATGTTCTTTTGTAACGAAAACCACACTGAAGATGTTGAATAATCATATTCTGTTACTGGTACTAAGACTACTGGGGCGAAGTCTGTGTACTTCGGGGAAGTACTCTTGGCATTTTACTCTGCAGACGGAGGAACTGGGAGACGCAGCACCTCTCCTGGACGGGCTTATTTTGGATAACTGCACACATGAAGCACATGTGCTGATGACTTCCTGTTTCAGTCAACACTGTAGGACAAAACTCATACCCCCCATGACTGGTACTGGCCCTCACCCCTGCTGACCTCTTGTAATTGGAATCCCTTTGCTTTAAAAATCCATTTTATCTTGAATCATGTAAGGCAGATACATTGTAATAATAAGTTTCTATTTAATTTGTGGTGCCTTGCACAGTGGTCAGAAGGCTCAAGTGTTTGTGGAAAAGGAAATAAACTTATTTTTAAAGCGACTGAATTGTTTGCTCTTGTTATGTCACGTGGGGAGTGTCTGCAGGAATCGTGACTGGACTCCCTTTCATTCTGAGGTTTCTTCTTATTGGTCTGGATGCCATCTCCTGTCTCTGAAGGCGGCACGTACCCACGTCTTCACTATGCCCTGTTCAGCGTGAACAGAGAAACCACACGTACCTTAGATAAGTGAGGAACTGAGCAAACTGACGCTTGTTCATTGTCACGCTCAGTGCTCTCACCAGTTTCTTAATTTGTGAAAATTAATAGAAAGTTTTACTAGAGGTGGTACGAAACGGCAATTGTGTTTGCTATTCTTCTCTTACTTTTGGTAATATTTGGCCAACATTGTGATGACTGGCAGAGAACAGTTAGTCTTTTCCCCCCCCCCCCCCGCCCCCGTAAAAAAGTTCCCAGACCAGGGGTTGAATCCAAGGCCCAAGTCGGATCTTTTAACCCACTGCAGATCTTTTAACCCACTGTGGATCTTTTAACCCACTGCGGATCTTTTAACCCAGCGTGCCAGGCTGTGGATGAAACCGTCACCGCCATAGCAACGTGGGCTGCGGCGGTCAGGTTCTTAACCCACTGCGCCGCCGCCGGAACTATGAGAGCAGCTAGTCTAGAACAGAATTTAGGGCTCTTTTTCTTAGACTGCAGTCATACCCGTGAAGAGGCTATTAAGTAACTTGGTGGTTTATTTGAACTTTCTGTGTCTCCAAAACTTGCCTCCAGAAGAGACAGCTATTTTCCAGTCTCTGTCTGACTGTAGGTCAACAGGTTGACATTCAGAGTTACAGTTAAATTGGAACGTGTAAACACCATGAGTCTGGTTTGGTTTAATTTAATTTTTTTTTATTTTATTTTCTTTCAGCGAACAAAAGCTTTGTTACCTTCCCCAGAAATAGGACAAATACATACCTGGCTCCCTCTCTGGTTTCAGTTTGGCAAAACCCAAAGAGAAACCCCTCTGTTTCCCTGTCATCCTCTCCAATCCCTGTTCAGTGTGATAAGTGGTATTTATATTTTAATCTCAAAAGACCAGTCACAAGGCTCCAAATAACGTCTTAGAAATTTGGGTGGTGTTACAATAACAAAGCACTCAGGCTTTGGTGTTTTGAATGTGGAGAAAGTCCCTGAGCGTAAATCCCTGAATTCCTTTTCTTCCCTTGCTTGAAATCTTACAGAAGGTCAGATTTTCCTGGTATAAACACTGACCCAAACCTCGGAAACGGTGCGTGGCCCTTCTTGCTTCTTTAAGAGCTGGTGTGTTTTCAGGGAGAGTGTCTTGGCCTCCCTGAGACTTAGCTGGAGCTGAGGGCGCTTCTCTTTAGTAAATGAGAAACCAGAGGTACCAGGAAGCCAAAGGAGACAGGGCCACAGGGCTGTTTTTCTTTAAAATCCTCGGCTTCATCTCTTCAGGGATAGGCAGTGACTTGAGACGCTCTGAAGGAGGCCTGATTTCCGTGTGAGCTGTGCTCGGTGGGTGGTGTGACTGTGACATCCTTCAATGGAACTGCAATCACCGTGTGGTGAAAACCACGTCAAATTTGTTCTGGGTTTTCCTCCTTCCTGAAGTGACAGCACAACACGTCCGCAGCGCTGTGGCTGCCGTTTGTGCAGCCGGTCGTTTCCCTCCCTGGCGCTGTGTAACTCCCACCCGAGGGGGCCAGCCTCCCCCTGCCGCGGCCGTGCCCGCGCCCACCCTGCCTCTGCCCTTGGTCCACTTTGCGATCGCTTGGTGGGGAGAGGGCCTGATTTTGTAGCAACCCTTTTTTTTTTTTCTAGGAGGGGAAAAAATGTGGAGCTGACCACAGAGTGAACACAGTGATTCTTGGGTTCCAGTCGGGCCTGGGTTTCTTGAGGCTGGGTGGCATGTGCTGTCGCCAGACTCACGCTACACCTCATAACCCACAGCCATTCACTGTGCTCCCTGGGGTCGCCTTAATCCCAAGCAGCCAGGGTTGCTCAGGGGAAAATAAGAGTTCTGGCACAGAAAGGAGTCATTTAAATGCTTATTGCATTTCAAGCTTCAGTTTTTACTCAGCTAAAATATTTACCATTGCTGGAAAACAATGTTTAAAATTTTGTGCTTATATGTTATTTAATGGTGTGGCCTATGTAAACCGCAGGATGCTTACATTTTGACAGTCTTCTGGAAATATTTAACAGCACATAACTCAGTGAGCAGGGAATAAAAACCAGGAACAAATTGTGCTTGAAACTTGGTAACCCCCCCCCCCCCCGCTAGGTATCCAGCAAGTCACGTTGGAATTCTTCAGGTAGAGGCAGGGAGCTCTCCCTGAGGGGCTTTGCTGAATCCTGTCTGAGGACCCCAGTTATCAACCTTCTAGATAAATCCTAAGAGTCATCATGTGCCTTTTACCACAGAAGCCATACTTGTGGGGATGTGTTTGTAACGCTGCCACTGAGCAAAATCCTATTTTGAGTTCAAGATAATGAGATGCTTTCAGGATTTTTGATTTTTCAATTTTTCGTGGATTTCTCCAAGGAAAAGACACGTTCCCTGGTAAGAGCAGTGAAATGTTCTTTCCAGAAATGGTACTGCCCACAAAGGGCATGTGCCTTTTATTGTATCTTGTGGGAATACCCCAGCCCTCACCAAAGAGTTCCACTTTAGATGTCATGAGGATCACAGGGGGCTCACAGTTTCAAGTTAAGGTCTGAAGCAGCAAAAGCATTGCCGTTTCTTTTTTTTTAATTTAAAAAAAATTGGGGGGGGCCACACCCGCAGCATAGGGAAGTTCCCGGATCCGAACGAGGGTCGCAGCTGCAACCTGAGCCACAGCTGGGGCAACACAGGATCCTTAACCCACTGGGCCAGGCGGGGGATTGAACCTTCGCCTCCCAGCGACCCCAGCCACTGCAGTTGGATCCTTAACTCACTTGTGACACAGTGGGAATTCTGGCGTTGCCATTTCTGTCTTTTAAAACAGTGGCAGTCTTCGGCATGAAAGCCCAGATTGGGCTCCATGGCGGGGGGGACTGTCTTTGAGGCTAGTTTCTTAGTGCCTAGAACTTTTAGTGGACTCTTGATTATTATTCGGATGGATCGATCGATTTTTGAGAATGTTTTTTCCAGTGAGCAATCTCTATTTTATATGCCTTTTCAGTAGTGGTTTTAACTGCTGTAGTTAAAACCTAACTGAAAACATTCGTAGTCTCATGTATTGTTCATTGATTTTAGAAGTTATTAATACATATTTTATTAAAGTAACTACAGGTATTTAAATTGATTTTAATTAGTTGGTTACTTTGGGTCAGGAACATTCATAGAAAGTATATAATATTTAAATTTCCTGGTCACAGTTAAAAATAAAGATTTTAAAAAAAATCATACCCTTGGAGATTAGTGTTACGTTAGGGTTGAGCTGTATTTTTTAAAAACCAGCTTCTCTTATCAATGAATGTCAGTTGTTCAGGCTTCATTCTCTCTGCCCGACATCTGTGTCCTCAGGAGCACAGTGGCAGGCTTTCCTTGAGCAGCCGCTGAGGAAAACGGGAACTCTTTTTCATAATTTCTTTTTCTAGCTAATGCATTAATTGACTCCAAAAAGAGTCCAAACGGAACACTCTGCTTTCATCTGCTGGGGTAACCTAATAAAATAATGTTGTTTGTTTTTAGATTCCCGGCTGTTAAGGGGGGTTTGCTCAAGGCAAAACCACAGTCCCCTCGAATAACTTTAGAAGGAGAGTTAAGACACACTAATTGTGCCTGTCTGAGGTTTGCTCCTTCAAGGGCACAGACACGCCCCCTGCACCCCAGCCTGGCCACCGCTGCGGTGCCACCACTGCGCTGGATCTGTTGGACAGGGCTCCCGCCCCTTTGGAGGCCGCTTGATCCTGCTGAGGAGCAAGCAGTTCTTAAGGAGATTTAGAAATGGACTCAAGGACTCAGAACCGAGCTGTGCAAGCACACTGTCTCTGCTTTATGTCTGTCCTAAAGAATGGGGACAGGGAAATGCAGCTTAAAGAAAAAAAGACTGAGGAGTTAGTTCCCATCATGGCTCAGGGGTTAACTAACCCGGCTAGCAACCATGAGGACGCGGGTTTAATCCCTGGCCTCGATCAGTGGGTTGGTGACTACAGCTCCGATTTGACCCCTAGCCAGGGAACCTCCATATGCCTCGGGTGCAGCCCTGAAAAGACAAAACACAGAAAAGAAGAAAGACCAATTACGACATGCTTCCTTACCTGTCATCACCCCCTCCTCCATATTTGGCTACTTAGGCCAGCTCTCTCTTTTGGGGCTGCTTTCCAATGACAGGGGGGCAAGTAGTTCTTCTCCCATCCTGGAGTGCCGTGGCCAGTAAGAACTCATTGAGTATGAAGTGTTAAATGCCAGGCATGATCTCATTAAATCCTTACCACACCCATTAAAGTAGCTAGTACTCTTGTCCTTGTGTCACAAATGAGGAAACCAAGATTCAGAGAGATTATCTTACAGTCTCTCAGCTACCAAACAAGGGTGCTAGGATTTGAACCCGGGTCTGATGGCAGCCCAAGCCCTCTTCTTTCCCTATGAGACTTTCTCAACAAAACTCAGTACAGGAAGCTCTTATGATAGTCTATGCCCAGAATTTCTTACCGTCCCCAGTTCTCAGTATCAGATGTATCATTCCTAGCTTAGATTGGAAGGAAAGGGTGAACACCAATTATTTCCCATGGTAAGTGCATTTGCTCTCTCCGAATTCCACAGCCTGAGGACCAGGTGAATCCTGACAAGCCTTTTGAGGTTCATCTTAAAACTATTTTATAGCCTGTTAAAGGCAGTAAAGAGAAGATTAAGGTAAACTTGAAGCATTTGCCCCATGGGTTTAAAATTGGAAGGCAATGTGGAAAAAGCAAAGATAAATTTACAAACTGTTACAGTGCAATGCGATATGACGTGAACTGAATTGGACCATCTTAAAAATCCCTGCTATAATTAGAAAATGTCCTTCTTCAACAAAAGTTGGAATAATGGAAAAGCAAGTTAAAAGTAACTATCTATGGATACTTGGCCTCAAAGTGTGTCTGGAGGGAATGGAGACAATTTACAGAATGTGGGATTTGCTGGAATTACTTCTGGACATAAAATCTCCATCACCACTAATGGTGGAAAAGTCTTACTCTAGTCCCAATAAGTTACCTGCTATCTATAAAGTTAAAGGCAGATATCTACCACTGCATTTTGCTTCTCCCTCCCCCATTTTTACATTAATAAAATCAAATTATTTACCAATGCGGAAAATTTACAGCATTTTCTTCCTGGGCAAAAGGGAAAAAAAATATATATATATATATACACTCACATATATGCATACATATATGTGTGTTTGTATGTATAAACATTTCATATTCCTTTTTCAAGAGTGATATATTTCAAAATGTGAATTTTTGGAGTTCTCATGTGGCATAGTAGGTTAAAGATCTGGTATTGTCACTGAAGTGGCTTGGGTTGCTGCTGTGGTGCAGGTTCGATCTCTGGCCCAGGAACTTCTGCATGCCATGGTGTGGCTCAATAAAACAGTGAATTTCTGTTTTGAAGCAGAATTTACCTATGTAAGTTCTAAGGACAGAGATATGCTTATCAATTAGAGAATTAATGGAGAATTAACCACTCTATATAAGAGGCTGCTTTTTATAATGACCTCTTCCGTTTGGGCCAGCTCCAGTGTTAGAAAAGACTTACACTTTTGGGAGTTCCCGTCGTGGCTCAATGGTTAACGAATCCGACTAGGAACGATGAGTTTGCGGGTTCGATCCCTGGCCCTTGCTCAGTGGGTTAAGGATCTGGCGTTGCCGTGAGCTGTGGTGTAGGTTGCAGACACGGCTCAGATCCCTCGTTGCTGTGGCTCTGGTGTAGGCCGGCGGATACAGCTCCTGTTAGATCCCTAGCCTGGGAACCTCCATATGCCGCGGGTGCGGCCCTAGATAAGACAAAAAAAAAAAAGGAAAAGACTTACACTTTCTTATAGTAAGATTAGAAAAAAAGATTGGGGGATGATGGAAATTGAAACAGGCATTCTTTTTTTGTTCCGAAGAGAGAAGTGAAGTGATTGCTGATGTCTGTTGAATTTTATTATATGGAAAGCAGAGATTTCTCCACATTTTCGGTCTCAGCCTATGTCCTGCCTCACTATGCTGTGTATGTATCACCTTCTGAACGGAAGAAGCAGTTCACACTTGACCTGGATCTTCAAGTTACCTGTGATCACTACTAATGAAGTAAGTGACTTCTTTCTTTTTTAAATTGTTTGCCTGTGTGAGAGTGAAAGGAGAGAAACCATAATTTCTGTCTCTCTTTAAGACCTGAAATTATGTGGTGTTTTTTCCTTTTACTCCATTTAGAAAGTGTCTTGGGGAGTTCCTGTTGTGGCTCAGCAGTTACAAACCCAAATAGCATTCATAAGGATGTGGTTCGATCCCTGGCCTTACTCAGTGACTTAAGGATCTGATGTTGCTGTGAGCTGAGGTGTAGGTCGCAGATGTAGCACGCATCTGGCATTGCTGTGGCTGTGGTGTAGGCCAGCAGCTGCAGTTCTGATTCAACGCCTAGCCTGGGAACTTCCATATGCCATAGGTGCAGCCCTAAAAGGAGAAAAAAGGTCTTGATTGACTTAATAACTAAACCTAACACCACACATATCTAGCTAAGTAATTAAAAATTATAATGGCATTTGACATCAGTCAGTTATAAAGGGTAAGTACTATGTTTGTTTTTTAAATGGCTGCACCTATAGCATAGGGAAGTTTGCAGGCCAGGGACTGAATCTACGCCACAGCTGTGACCTGTACCATAGCTATGACAATGCCAGATCCTTCAACCCACTGCATCTGGCTGGGGATTGAACCTGCACCACAGTGACCTAAGCCACAGAAATCACATTCCTAACCCACTGTGCCACAGTGGGAACTCTGTAAGTACTATCTTTTATTAAAACTGGCTGAAGATAAATTTCAAAATAATCATTATCATCATAAACCTGAAATAATTATTTAAAAGTGCTTTCATTTCTTCAAACTCTAGTTTACATTTTTCTGTCTTAAAAATTATACCTTTGGGAGATTTCTGCTTCAGGCTATGATGGAATGGTAAACTAGAAAACTGGGCAAAATATATGTTATTGTAGCTTTAAAACATTGAATATGAGGCAGAATAGGGCTGTGAACTCTGAGAAAAAGGAAACAAACAAGGTGAGACCTACCATTGCAGCAGCTTACTGCCTGGAGGCAGTTTCCAGCCACTGTGCAGGGAAGGGGAACCCAGACGAGACCCAGATGTCTCCCTGACGTGAAAAGACAGAGATCAGAAGTCAGGGGGGGCCACGATAGCTAGAATTCTAAGACAAAGTACCAAACAGGGGGATCTTCTCTTAGAGACAGCTCTAGAGTTTTGCAGGGTTCCCAAATCTCTGAGTACTGTTCTATGCATTTGTAAGAGTAAACTATACCAGACTTGGGAAAGAACCACTAGAAAGGAAGAAGCAAAAAAATTCTGAAGCTCTCACAGAGGATAAAGTGTTTGTGCTCCTACTAGCAGGATGGGACATTTCATAATACGTAGAACATCAGGTAGAATCCTCAGAAAAATGTTATATTATGCATAGTGCTAAGTCCTACAATAAAAGCTGCTCTACACTTAACAAAGTTTAAAAGCAGACATCACAAAGATCTGATTCCAGGTCATTTAACTGCTGGTTAGATCATGATTTGATTTATTAAACAATATAACAAAACCCCACAACCCACAATGAAAAATAAAATAAAAAATCAACAATCATAATAAGGAAAGTATAAATAAAGAAAATAAAAATAAAGAAAATGAAAAATGAATAGATCTAGAAATGACAAATTTTGGAACCAGCAGCAAGGCCATTAAGACAGCTATTATAAATAATCCATAAAGTCAAGAAGGTGGGGGAAAACATATAATGTGGAGAGAAATCGAAGATACATAGGATACAAGACAAATTAAAATATCTAATATGAAAAATGAACTGAATGGGACTATGTTAGACAATGCAGAGGTGAAGATAAGTGAACTTGAAGGTACAGCAAAGGAAATTCTCTGAAGTAATGCATAAAGAGAAAAAATTGCTTAAAATAATTTCTGGACAATGTTGAACAGGGTAGTCACATGTATATCTGGGATCCCAGAAAAAATATTTAAAGCAATAGTATTTGAATATTTCCAGACCTAAGATCATATACTCACAAATTCATGAAGCTAATTGCACTCAAGGAAAACAAATGTAAAGAAAACTACAGGAGTCCCTGTTGTGACTCAGTGGTAACAAACCTAACTAGTATCCATGAAGATGCAGGTTCAATCCCTGTCCTTGCTCAGTGAGTTAAGAATTGGCATTGCCCTGAGCTGTGGTGTAGGTTGCAGATAAGGCTTGGATCTGGTGTTGCTGCGACTGTAGCCTAGGATGGCAGCTACACTGATTCAACCCCTAGCCTGGTAACTTCCAGGTGCTTCAGGTTCAGCCCTAAAAAGACAAAAAAAGAAAACTATGGAAATGTACATCAAAATGAAAATGATGAAAACCAATGATAAATAGAAAACCTTAAAAACAGCCAGAGGAAGTGATACCATAACCTACAGGGAAAGGTGATAATAGAAGGTTTCAAGTTAGGAGTTCCTTCGTGGCTCAGTGGTTAACGAATCCGACTAAGAACCATGAGGTTGCGGGTTCGATCCCTGGCCTTGCTCAGTGGGTTAAGGATCCGGCATTGCCATGAGCTGTGGTGTAGGTTGCGGACGCAGCTCAGATCCTGTGTTGCTGTGGCTGTGGCGAAGGCTGGCAGCTACAGCTCCTGTTAGACCCCTAGCCTGGGAACCTCCATATGCCACGGGCGTGGCTCTACATAAAGGCAAAAAGACAAAAAAAAAAAAAAAATTTTTCAAGTTAGAAACTACTTAAGACAGAAAACAACAGAGTGACATCTTTAAGGTACTGAAAAAACATGATCAACCAAGAAATCTAAAACCAGTGAAAATAACTTTTAAAAACAAAGGCAAAATAAGACTGAAAAAAACTAAGACAATTCACAGTGCTGCTAGAATTGCACTGAAAGAAATGTTAAATATAAATCATCAGGCAGAGAAAAAGTGATACCAGATGGAAATTTAGATCTATACAAATAAATGAAGAATTCCAGAACTGAAAATAAGTAGATAAATTTAAAGTTTTTTTCTTAGTTTTAAATTTATTTAAAAGATAATTGACTCCTTAAAGCAAAATCAATGATGTATTGTGAAGTTTATAGCACACATAGCAGTAAAATGTATAATAATAGCACAAAGAGGAGAAGAAAATGAAAATACACTGTCAAAAGTTCTCTTATGACTATACATTAAGTAGTATATCTAAAGGGAAAATGTAATAAGTAGATGGATGTTGTAAGCGTGTAAAGCAAGCACTAAAAAATGAAAAACAGATTTAGCTAGTAAGACATTAGTAGAAACCAAAAAGAGAAAAAAGAAAAAAAAATCCCAAAGTAGGAAAAGATGGGGGGAAAAGATGGAGTAAAAAAGAGGAGGATGATAGATTTAAACCTAATCACATTCATAATTACATTAAATGCAAATAGCCTAAACTCCTCCAATTAAAGGCAATTAGATTTAATGGGAAAAAAGAAAAGTAAAGTCAAACTATATGCTATCCAAGAAAACTAACTTTAAATATAAAAACACAGATAGTGGGAAAGTAACATGATAGAAAAAGATATACCATGTAATCTTTAACTTCAGAAAAGCTAGAGTAGGCCATGTTGTTATCAGCCAAAATATATTTTAGAAAAAGCACTAGTAATAGGAATAAAGAGGAACATTTCATATGGATGAAGAGACCAATTTATCACAGAGACGTAAAATTTTAAATGTATATGCACTTAATAACAGCACTTCCGATACATAAAACAAAGACAGAATTAAATAAGAAATAGAAGAGGAGTTCCCTTTGTGGCTCAGTGGTTAACGAATCCGACTAAGAACCATGAGGTTGCGGGTTCGATCCCTGGCCTTGCTTAGTGGGTTAAGGATCCGGCGTTGCCATGAGCTGTGGTGTAGGTTGCAGACGCGGCTCGGATCCTGCGTTGCTGTGGTGAAGGCTGGCAGCTACAGTTCCTGTTAGACCCCTAGCCTGGGAACCTCCATATGCCGTGGGTGCGGCTCTACATAAAGGCAAAAAGACAAAAAAAAAAAAAAAAGAAAAGAAATATGCAATTATACTTCCAAATTTCAACACAATCTCTTGATATGACAGGCATATAGAAGACTTGCATAAACTTACCAAATAGTTGACTTTATTCATATTTATAGAGCACTCCACTCAGCAACAGAATACATATTCTTCTTAATCTTTACCAAGATTAACTATATAGGAGTTACTGTTGTGGTTCAGCAGGTTATGAACCTGACTAGTATACATGAGGATGTGGGTTTGATCCCTGGCCTTGTGCAGTGGGTTAAGGATCTGGCGTTTCCATAAGCTGTGGTGTATGTCACAAATGCAGCTTGGATCCTGCATTGCTGTGGCTGTGGTGTAGGCCAGCAGCTGCAAATATGATTCAACCCCTAGCCTGGAAACTTTCATATGCTGCATGTGCCAGCCTAAAAAAAAAAAAAAAGATTATATATAATTTGGGTCATAAAATAGGTCTCAATAAACTTTTAATAGGATTGAAATCACATGTATTATGTTCTCCAGGCATGGCAGAATCAAACTGGAAAACAAGAACTAAAAGATATTTAGAAATTCCTCACATATCTAAAGGATAAATAATATTCTTCCAAACAATGCATAAGTCTAAGAAGAAATCACAAGGATAATTAGGAAATATTTTGAACTAAATGAAAACAAGAACACAGCATATCAAAAATTTTACAATGCATTTAAAACACTGCAGAGAGCAAGAGACAAAAGATATAAAACCAAATTTAAAAAAATCTCCCAATCATGGAAAAAAAATTCGAAACCACTAATCACACTGATCAGAAAAAAAAAGTAAAGAAATCACTGGTAGTAGGAATTAGAGCAGAGATATCCCTACAGATTCTAAAGATATCAATTAATGTGATAAAAGGGGAGTGCTCTGAACAAATTTATGCCAATAAACTATACAGATGAAATGGATTTCTTGAAAGGTATATATAGCAAAGTCACTGAAAAAGAAAGAGATACCATGACTATCCCTATGCAAATAATCAAATTCTTAGTTTAAAAATTGTCCCAAAGAAAAATCCAAGCCTAGATGCATTCATTATTGACTTATACCAAGCCTTTAAGAAAGAAATAATGACAATTCTAGAAAATCTAAGGAAAAACAGAAGATGAGGGACACCCTCTGCTCATTTTATGACAGCAGCATTGCCATAATATCAAAGTCACATTACAAAGCAAAAAAAACAAGCCAGAACAAAAAAACCCAAAACAGACACAAACATCCTTTTAAAAATTAGCAATTTGGGAGTTCCAGATCAGTAGAAAGGAATCTGACTAGCATCCATGAGTATGCAGGTTTGATCCCTGGCCTAGCTCAGCAGGTTAAGGATCCAGCATTGCCATGAGCTGTGGCGAAGGTCACAGATGCAGCTTGGATCCCACATTGCTGTGGCTGTGGCGTAGGCTGGCAGCTACAGCTCCAATTCAACCCCTAGCCTGGAAACCTCCATATGACATGGGTGCAGCCCTAAAATAAGGCAAAAAAAAAAATAGCAATTCGAATCCAACAACACATAAAAGGGACAATTCCTTATGACCAAATGAGGTTTGTCACCAGAATGTAAGCTATATATAACACTAAAAAATAAGGTATTATACTGATTAAAAAGAAAATTCATTGTGTGTGTTTATATATCCATACCATATCTTCTACATGTATAGAATGGAATATTTTTACCCATAAAAAAAGAATGAAATAATGCCATTTGCAGCAATATGGATGGACCTAGAGATTATCATACTTAATAAAATTAGTCGTACAGTGAAAGACAAACATCACATGATGACACTTACATGTGGAATCTAAAAAAAATGGATACCAATGAACTTATTTACAGAGCAAAAACAGACTCAGAGTTTCTTATAAACTTATGGTTACAGATGGGTGGGGAAGGATGGACTGGGGATCTGTGACTGGCACAAGCACACTGAGATATATGGAATGATTGGCCAATGGGGACCTGCTGTATAGCACAAAGAACTCTCAAATATTCTGTGATAATCTATGTGGGAAAAGAATCCAAAAGAGAATGGATGTATGTACATGTATAAAGGAATCAGTTAATTCTACAGCAGAAAGTATCACCTTGTAACTCAATTATACTAAATAAAACTTTAAAAAATAAAAAAATTTAAAAATAGATTAAGGAAAAAAAATGATTATTTAAATTAGATTCAGAAAAAGCATTTGGAAAATTCAAAACCTATTTTAAAAAAAAACACACACACACAAACCAGGAATAAAAAGAAACTTAATCTCATAAGTGGCATCTACAGAAAAACGCTAGAACTAATATTAAACTTTATGTGCAAGATTCAATGTCCTAGCCAGTGCAGTAAAATAAATAAATAAAAATAAGTAAATTAAAAACATTGTGGAAAAAGAAGTAAAACAGTCTTTAACTGCATATGCACTAATTGTTTACAGAGAAAATTCTAATAAATTTACAAAGTAACTATTATAACTTGTAAATGAACTTAGCAACACCACAAGATACAAAGTTAGCATATTAAAAATCCACTATATTTCTATATTCTACCAACAGCATCTGAAAATAAAATTTTAAATCTTAAAAAAGGGGGAAATTTTCCAGCATCTTTCTTAAAAAGGTGCTGGAAAATTAAACATGAATTTATGTAAAAATTAACCTTAGAGCACAACCAAACAATACACAAAAGTAATTCAAGATGGATGATTCACATAAATATAAGAGTTAAAACTATAAATATTTCATAAGAAAACATAAAGGAAAACCGTCGTAACCTTGGATTAGGCAAAGATATATAGGATTTTAGAAAACATAAATGAAGGCAAGATAAAGACATGTGGATACACAAAAACTGAAAAAAATTATTCTCTTGCAGAATCTTACTACTGGATATGCCAAAAGGATTTTCATTGGCTGAAAAGAAATGGCACTAAATGGAAAACCCAGATCTCCAAACAGAAATGAAGAGAACGAGAAAAGAAAACCGTGAAGGTAAGTAGTTTTAAAACCCTTTATATTTATTTTATAAATTATATTTATTTTATAAATATTTTAATCCATAAAAGACTATTCATTGAAGCAAAAGTAAGAGTAATATGGAATTTATAGTAAATACAGAAAATACATTACAACAATGGAACAAAGAAAAGAGACAGTAAATGGTTATTTTGCTTATATACATATGTGTATCTATGTGTGAGAAGTAGCATAACATCATCTGAAGGTAGTCTGCTATTAGTTAAACATTCATATTGCATTCTTGTCAAATCACTAAAAATAAGAGAGGTCAATAGATGAAATTCAATACAATATTAAGAATGATTTGATCCATCAAAAAGAAGGCAGAAGAGAAATAACAGAAGAACAGAGAATGAATTCGACTAAAGGAAACAATTACCAATACAAAAAGAAGATCAGCCATGCCAAAAATTACATTAACTGTGCATGGACTAAATCCTCCAATTAAAAAGCAGAGACTGTTGGGCTGGATTTTTAAAAAATAGAAGGACCCAACTTTAAGCTGTTTACAAGAAACACATTTTAAATAGAAAAACTTAAACAGATTAAAAGTAAAAGAGTGGGAATGACATAAGCCAAAATGGTAAAGTAATAAACTCCAAATTCTGCCCTTCCATAAAAGCAATTAAAAAACAACAAAAAAAGCTGAAACTGTCAAAATGAACTCTTGTTCTTGAACTTTGGAAATGAACCAAATACTTTCAGCAGTTAAGGGATTCATCAAAGAAAAATGCTGATTCTCTGAAAGAATCATGAACTTTGTGTCATTTTAAGTTACCCTATTCCCATCCCCCCTTTCTAATCCAGCAGTAGCTCTGAAAATAATAGCTCACATTCCTGGTACTACAGGAAGCAGAAAGTATTTCATTCACAAAGAATTCTAATTATTTGTTCTGACCTGTCTGGTTCCTCCCTGGTAGACAAAATGCTTGTCTTTTTTGCAACTAACTTGGAACTGGTATAATGCTAACGTGGCTTCCTGGGAGGGCATTTGTCAAAAACATTCACAGGCTAATATCTTAGTTGCTGTTGTCTGAGGTAATACATAACAGTTAAGACAAACAATAGAGTAACCAAAAACTTGAGCAGACAGGCTAGGGAATGAGATATTTGAGGGCTATGAATAGTTGACATATCCCTGGGAATCTGGACAAACACACACATATTCAGAACTGTGCACATGCTCAGGAAAACCCAGAAAAGGCCCTAAAATCTCACCTCCTGCTGATATTGAGGCTCTGCAAAAACAGGAAGTGAACGCTAATGCAGAATTCTAAACTGCCTGGCTAAGAAGTAAAGCTGCACCTCAACACACAGAGACTTAAAAAGTCCTTTAGCATAGACTAGAATAGTTTTTTTTAGCACCAGGCATTTTAGGAAATCTTTGTACAAGCATTAGCTAAGTATCAAAGTAACAGAGACTGCAGGGGCTACACATAATTCAGAATAGACTGCATAGAATTAGGTCAGAAAATTTGGTAAATAACAATTACAATAAGCAGCAACAACAGTCCTGGGGAGGGAAGAAAATCTGATTTCCAGAGCTGCACACTATAATACTACTAGATGTATTACAATATTAAGTTTTTAACAACAAAAATGGTACACATGCAAAGAAATAAAGTATGCCATGTACACAAGAAAGAAAAATCAGTAGAAACTGTATCCATAAAAGCCCTATATTGGATTTTCAACCTGAAGACTTTAAACCAGCTATTACAATGAATTAAAGAAAACTATGTCTAAAGAACTGAAGGAAAATATTAAAATGATGTTTCAGCAAATGGAAAATATCAGTAGATAGAAGTTACAAAAACAAGCCAAGCAGAAATTTTGAAGTCAAAAAGCACAATAACTGAAATGAAAATTTCACTAGAGGAGCACAAAATCAGATTTGAATAGGCAGAAGAAGGAATAGGAAAACATGAAGAATCAATTGAAATTATGCAGTCTGGAGAACACAAAGGAAAAACTAGATAGAAAATATAACAGAGGCCTGTGGGACACCTCCATGCATGCCAACATACACACAATGGGAGTTCCAAAAGGAAAGAAGACAGGGAAAGAGCAGAAAGAATACCAGAAGAAATAATGGCTAAAAATTTCCCAAATTTGATGGAAATATTAACTTATACATTCAAGAAGTTCCATGAAATCCAAGTGGGAAAAACTTAAGAAATCCACACCTAAACACATTATGATCAAACTATCAAAGCTGATGAAGAAATTTTAAAAATACAAGAGACAAGCAACTCATCATATATAAGGAATCCTAAGTAAGATAAATAGATATCATATCTGGATACATAGAGGCCAAAAGGCAGTAGGATGAGCTATTCAAACTGCTGAGAAAAAAAACTGTCAGTGAAAAATTCAACTTCTGACAAAATTACTCTTCAAAGGTGATGGAGAAATTAAGACATTCCCAGAGAAGCAAAAGCTGAAAGTTTGTCACTACCAGAACCTGCCCTATAACAAAGGGCTAGAGGTAGCCCTTCAGGCTGAAATGAAAAAATACTAGAGGGAAATTTCATAATAATAAAATAGTTTATCAGAGTTCCCATCGTGGCATAGTGGAAAGGGATCTGACTAGGAACCATGAGGTTGATGGCTCGATCGCTGGCCTTGCTCAGTGGGTTAAAGATCCAGCATTGCCGTGAGCTGTGGTGTAGGTCACAGACATGGCTTGGATCTGGCGTTGCTGTGGCTGTGGCCTAGGCCGGCGGCTACAGCTCTGATTAGACCCCTAGCCTGGGAACCTCCATGTGCCATGGGTGTGGGCCTAAAAAAAAAAAAATAGTTTATCAAGAAGATATAATAAATTAGATAGTTATGAATTTAGTGACAGAGCTTCAAAATGCCTAAATAAAGAGAGAACTAAAAGACAAATAGACAAATTCACAGTCATACCTGGATATTTTAACATTGTCTTCTTGGTAACTGATAGGACATATAGAAAATCATGCAAGATTATGGAAGGCTGAAACAATACTCTCAGCCAGTTTTATCAGTTTGACATTTTTAAAACCACAAACCCAACATATGAAAAATTCACATTTGTTTTAAGTGCATATAGAACACTGACCAAGCTACACCATATCCTAGGCCATAAAATAAATCAATAAATTTCAAAGGATTTGAAATACAGAGTATTTCTTACTATGTATGTTTTCTTACCAAGCAGAATCAAACTAGAAATGAAAACAAAGATATCTGGAAAGTTTTCCAAATATTTGGAAATTAAACACACTTCTAAAAGAAACATGAGTCAAATAACATCACAACGGAAATTAGAAAATATTTTGAACAGAATGATAATGAAAACATAACATTTCAAAATTTGTGGGACACAGTAAAGGCAGTACTTTCAGGGATTTTTTTTTAACTTTAAGGCCTAAATTAGAAGAAAAGGAGTATTTTACAACCAATGATCTAAGCTTCCACTTTAGGAAATAAGAAAAAAGAAGACCAAATTCAATCCAAAATAGAAAGAAGAAAAAGTGGACAAACAATATAGAAAATCAACAACTCAAAAGCTGGCTCTTTGAACAATGAGTAATTCTGATAACTGGCAATACTGTTTAAAAACAGACAAATTAACAACATATCAAGAACTGAAAAGGAGACATCACCATGATTCTATATTCATGAAAAGCTAATAGGAGGATAATATGAACAACCTTATGTTAATAAATTCAACCACTTAAATGGGCACATTTCTTGAAAAATACAACTTACCAAGGTAGAACCAAAAAAGGAAAAAAATACCCACACAGAAAATCTGAAAAGTTCTATTCTGTTAAATAAATTTGTTACCAAAAACCTTCGCACCAATAAAATTTCAAGACTGGATGGTTTCACCAGTGATTTCTACTAAACATTAAAGGAAGAAGTAATGCAAATATACTTCTTCACAAAATAGAAGAGGTTGGAACACTTCTCAACTCATCACAGAAGCATAATCACTTTACTAAAACCTGACAAAACTATTACAAGTATAGAAAATTCCAGATTCCCCAAGGAACAATTCCCCAAGGAACAATTATGGAAAAATATTTTAAAAATTATTGGCAAACACAATCTAGCAATATATTAAAAGATTAATCTATTTTGACCAAATGTGGTTTAATCCAGAATGGAAAGGTTGGATTAATATTCAAAATAATCAAGCAGAATGATTCACTACATTAGCAGAGTAAATAAAAAAATTATGACCATATCAACAGATGCGAACAGAGGCATATGTAAAAGCTCAGCACCTGTTCATGATAAGGCTTCTTAACAGTCTAAAAATAGAAATGGAATTTCCTTCATCTGATGAAACACTGAAACTCTTTGATACTGAAGTCAGGAAAGAATATAAATAAGGTTGTCTGCTTCATTTCTTCAATGTAAAATTAAGCTGAAAGTCCGAGCTAGTGCTACAGGGCAAAAAGTAAAGGCTTGGAAAGAATGAAGTAAAGATAGCATGATGATGTACATAATCACCAATGGGATTACAAAATCTATTAGAAGTAATAAAAATACTTAGCAAGGTTGTAAAATATGAGGTCAATATACAAAAATAAATTTTACTTTTGAAAACTAGCAAAAATCATTTGCAAAATAAAATTTTAAAATGACATCTATAATGGAATAAAATTTGAAATATCTAGGAACCCAAAAAAGGTACACAACCTATACACTAAAAACATGAGATAAAGAAGAATCAGTAAATGGGAAGATATACCCTGTTCATATATTAAAAGATGCAAAATTAAGATGTCCTCTCTTTCAAACTGATATATAGTTTAATGAGATCCCATTAGAAATCCAAGCAGTATGGCTTTCTAAGAATTTCAGGGAGTTCCCATTGCGGTACACTGGAAACAAATCCAACTACTATCCATGAGGATGAAGGTTCGATCCCTGGCCTCGCTCAGTGGGATCCGGTGTTGCGTGAGCAGTGGTGTAGGTTGCATATGCGGCTCAAATCTGGTGTTGCTGTGGCTGTGGGTAGGCCAGGAGCTGCAACTCGGATTCAATCCCCAGCCTGGGAACTCCCATATGCCGCCAGTGTGGTCATAAAAGGCAAAAAAAAAGAAAAAAGAAAAAAGAAAAAATTCATGTGGAAACCCCAAAGGCCTAGAAAAGCTGAAACAGTCCTTCACAATGAATAACGAAGTTGGAGTACTTACACTACCTGATTTCTGATTTTAAGATTCAGTAAAAGCTATAACAATCAAGACAGTATCGTATTATATAAGGACAAACTCAGTGAAATAGAGTAGTGGGTACCTAGACAGACCATTACAGTAAAACTGACTTCCTGGCTTCCATGGTTAACTGTCTCCACCTAGCCACTGTTAAGTCGAGGTCTCATTTCTAGAGATATTAAAAAGCTCTTCTCTGTGACCGTCTCTCCTATAAGCTCTGGCCTATAAAAGAGGCCACCACTAGAATAGCTAGAGATGCTTTTGCCTCTCTCACTAGCTCATTGCTACTAAGCGCTTTGGTGAAGGGTATGTCTTCTCAGGGCACATAGGCTAACTTTAGGATATGTCTTCTAGCCTCACAATATATCCATTCTAACATACTTACTACCCTTATCCTCTTTATTCCTATCTGTACTATCAGGCTACAGCTTTTTCAGACCTCTAAGGGCCACTGTAACAGCCACCCTATGCCCTGAAGTCCTTGCCAGAGTATAAAATCTCATAGCCCCCAAAAGGGCCTCAAAGTCAATGAATTCTTACCTATCTGGTCTTAGATTCTGGCCCTCTTAATCAAACTCCTCAAAATCCATCCCCAGTGCTATCCCTCTGGCCTCTAATGGCACATGCTCATTCTTGTAACTCTTTGGTGTATAGTCTCTTTATTCCCTTATCAGGCTCAGCATGGCCCCAGCCAGGTTATGCTGGGAGAGTCATCAGAGTGTGATATCGACCTGACCCTAAGAAAGAGAGAGAGGGAGGGACGGAGAGAGGGAGGAGGAGAGAAGGTGAGGTTGGAGGTGGGGGGGGGAGGGAGAAAGCAAGATAGGAAGGAAAGAAGGTAGATTAGTTTTAGACTTAAGTAGGGTTCCAAGAAAGTTTTAGCAATGCTTATAGGAAGTCCTCGAGCCAGCTACATTTCAGAGAAATCTTCCATCTACCAGCAAGAGGCCTGCCTTACTATCCCTGCCATGCTCAGTCATGGCTGGAAAGAGCCTGTGGGAAGCATGGACTTGTCAAACCAGGTGATGGATTTTTCAAAGCAAAGCAGCCGGAACTGTCAGTCAGTTATGCTATTTGCAATAAAAGGTCTCAGAGGCAAATTTTCATGGCTACCACATTCCAGCTGGGACAACCTGAATGGCTGTGGGCTGGCTGCATAGCTTTCTAAATATCTACATGGCCAATCTATGATGAGCTTAGGCATCTGTACAGCCTAGGAATCTCAGCGTAAATTGTACTTCTTGCACAATTGTTTGGGGATTAAGAGGAAGTGTGCCAAAAGACCCAGAAGGAAGCTCTAAGTATTCTTAATAACCTTGTCCTGAACCCCACACAGCAGCATTTCCCCCATATTCTGTCTTTACACAAGGTCATCCCAGATTTGTGATGGGACAACACAAGAAGTGAGAGACTATCTTGAAGACTGGTTACTATAGTGGGTTATACAGTCATGTATGTAACCTCTTGTAATTCTTCATGTGCCCGCTACAAGTGACTCTGGCCTTGGCACTTTTCATAGTCTTCACTTATTGAATCATTTAGAGTTTGGTCTATAGCAACTCACGGTGATCAATTTGTTCTTAGGTCTTTTAGTACATGTTTGAGAAACTTTTCCCCCAGTACTTTTCATTGGATTGCTTTTAAACCTATTTTGGACACTCATAGTTTATCTTTACAAATTTAATTGGCAAAGAGTTTCAGTATTACCATACTGTATGGCAGTTACAGAAAAGCATATTGTTACTTCAAAAATAAAAATCTTTCAGGTCAAGGAATCCCTACCAACAAAGCACTATGGAAATTCTCTTCCTAAAAAGCCAAAGATTGCCTTCAAACGTTTTTCATGACTCAACCACTATTTATTTTAATTCTCTCTAGGCATGAAATGACTTTTTTTGGGGGGAAAAAAGTCCTATAAAGTTGTTTATAGACATATTTCCTAGTCCAATAGTAATAAACATAATTTTCTGGTATAAATTTTAAAATGAAATATGTTAGACATTTGATATTTGTTCATTTAAACCTGTTCTTCTTACTTCAGTGTTTGAGATAATCGTTGGTAAGAGTGGCTTTGATGAAGACAAGAAAGAGCTTTCCATAAATACCACACACATTCGCTTAATAAAAATAAAATCAAAAGTCTTGGTTTAAGTCCAGCCAAGTTGGCTGCCTGTAAATTCATCACCAGTGTTTAACATGGCCTTAATGTATCTCTCCTACCCCCTGCCCACAGCAGAATTTTAATCAGGCTTTTCTCAAGCAAAGGATTAATCCACACTGGCACAGACTTGGTTTGGAACATTTTATTGGCAATACTGGTATCATATTTAGGAGTCACAGACTTTTGTCACAGTGGGTTAGCTTGAATGACAAGTATCAATGGTCAACTATATTTGAAATATTGTTAAAGTACCTGGAAGTAATAGGCATTAAAATTCATTCCATTCACTGCAACAAACCTCTAAAGATTTCATGTCCTCAGTGGAACTGGCATACTGTAATTGTTATTTGGAACTTTATGTAACTTCAACAGCAACAGAGAGACAATGCAGTCCTCTCATTATGCACATGCTCTAGGATCGTTTATTTTAATGCTTTCAAATAAATACGTTCCATGCAGCACACCACAATAAATAAGGAGCAGCAATGTTCTTCTAGTAAATCCATTCATAATGTGAGTCACCACCATGTAAAACACCACATCTCAAGTCTTTGGCCCTGTCCCATATCATGAAGAACACCACATCTGCACCTAATCATATCTGGCTTCATATGGATTTAATAGGACTATGCCAGAAGTGCGTGTAAGCACAAATTTAACCAGAGGTTTCCAGCTATTAAGTACAGCTACTAAGTACTTAAAAGGCAACAACTAAACCCATAAAGGCTCCACCCCCCACCCCCATTTTTGAGACAGAAATATAAAGGTAGAAATGGTCTGGTGAATTTCAGGTCAGTGGACAGTAGGGTGGGATACATCTGGAATACTTGGAGCAAAGCAGGTACAACATGGCACCCCAAGGTCACGGCAATACTGATACTGAACGGACACTGAATACAAGTGGACTTGATGACTGCAGAGGCCAAGTTTGAGGAGGTCAAGGTGGGGAAGTTCATTTCCACTAGGCAGTTAGCTCAACAGTGCCTTCCTCCTCACTATCAGCTCTGTTAGCGCGGATCTCCACGAGGGTCCTGGCAAATCGGGTCCACTCATCATTGTGGGGAACTGCAAGCTGCAAAGCAAATTAATGGAAGATGGTGAACAACATCTCCTTTACGTCTGGAAACTGTAAAGCCCATATGACCGTTCCTCCTGAAACAGACATTTCCCTTAGAATGTAAAGGGTACCAGATAGTCTTCCTTGAATCAGATCTCTCAAGTATTGCTCTTAAACTAGCAATTTAAGAGAATAATGTCATTCTCAGAAGCAAAATCAGTCCTGGGATTTAGGAAATCTTAAAAACTTAGGTGAACTGTACCATTAATACAGTAGCTATGTTAAAGCACTTTCAGTGATGAAACTTCATCCTCAGAAGACCAGACTGATATAGTGAATATGACAAATAAAAACTGCTTTATTAGGAATTTGAAATAACCATGGTATTACCTTTGTAAGTCAATGCTATTGATTGTTTTTTTTTAAGAAAGGGCTGCTAATGTGCCAATATACATGACAAGAGTATAGCTTACACATACAGAGAAATCTTATTACTGTGATATGAAGCTTTGGCTTTTCT
Organism: Catagonus wagneri; assembly: GCA_004024745.2. NCBI lineage: Eukaryota > Metazoa > Chordata > Mammalia > Artiodactyla > Tayassuidae > Catagonus > Catagonus wagneri. Next base: position 4,810,856 of record PVHT020000174.1, read on the forward strand.
ATATGATGGTGCCTATGAATAATAATAATAGTAACTAACATTAGTTCTGCGTTAAGCACTCTACATGTATTCTACTCATTCTTAACAGCAGTCATATGTAGGATAATATTAGTATTTCCATTTTATAGAAGAAACTGACGCACAAAAAGATTAAGTCATTTTGCCAAGGTTGCAAAGCTAACAACTTTCAGGGCCAGTGTCTTCTGGTTCCAGGATGTACATCTTTAGCCAGTCTGCTATACTGAATCACTGAAAAGGAGGATTTATAAAATTTCCCACATAATGTCTTCTCCTGTGCACAATTCAGTGAGGAGAAAATTAACCTCACCTGACACAAATTGCATGTATGAATTTTTGTTAGCTGATTTAAAGGGTAATGATTTCACTACATAGCATTCAAAAATGAATTGTTTAAAGATACCACACAAGTGTTTGGAATAAAAAAATTATTTGAAGATGAGAAACAGAATCAAGTAGAAGTTTGAATGGTGTTCACATAGGATAAAATTTATCTAAACTGTGGAGCCATTTTCTTGGAGGATTACCATATAAGATGATGTAAACCATCTACAAATATGAGCGCTCCACATGCTATCCATACATTCCATAAGCATTGATAGCACACGTTTATTGCAATCAATATATATTTTCAAAAATAAAAAAGTAAATAAATCTAAACTTTGCTATCGCTTTAACAGCTGAAATACTGCTTACGACATAAAGCCAAATAATCAGAACTTTAAATTTTTATTACAGTGGATGATATTCGCAGATACCGTCTACCCAAGACAACTTACTGGGGAGTGGCAACATCATCCTACCAAGTATACCCTTCAGTTAATGTTCTGGTCTTCAGGTTAAATGTTTCTAGGATATAATTCTAGAAATGATATACAAGTGGGGTAAGTTTTTTTTTAATGATTTATTTTGGTACTTCTTTCTTATTTCTGATTTTGAGAAATGCATGAGTTCTCAGTTACATGAATGGGTTCTGAATGGTTAAATACTTCCCTAGTTACTGAAGTGCATCTTTTTTAGACAATGACACAAGTCAACAACAGTCTTGAATGGCACTGTTACCCCTTTGCTTAGTTTATTTTTCTCTAATTTTGAGCTCTTTTCTGAGTTCCACTACTATTAATTTTTCTCTTCAACTTTAGAAAATACTGTACTGGGGAAATGAAGTCCTCAAAATAAATTATACAAAAGAGCTAATCAAAAGCATAAGCAGCAATGGGTTGGCAACACATTTCTGTGAAAGAGTAGGTCCATTATTTCTTGTCTCTTCTCCATTTCCTGACCAAGTCTTCCCAAAAAGAACCACAAAAGCCCAGGAAGAGACAAAAGCCAATCCTGATAATGCATTTGTAACTTTTTCTCATATTAGGTGAAAATCAAATTAGGATACCTCATAACTGCATATAACATTAAATATTGGGAAAAAGCATGTCTAATAAAAGTTACACACTCGAAGTATTTGGCTCCTAAAAAAAAAAAATGTATATATTATTGGTACAGCACAGGGAACTATGTTCAATCTCTTGTGGCAGAACATGATGGAAGACAGAAAAAGAACACACACACACACACATACACACACACACATATATATATGTATATATATGTGTGTATATATATATATATATATATATATATATATATATGACTGGGTCACTTTGCTGTACAGAAATTCAGAGAACACTGTAAATAAACTATAATTTAAAAAATTATGAAACATTAAGGTTTGAATATATGTGCAGATACAGTCTGGAACATAAGTATCATTTGTGACATATACAGTTGCACATCTAACTTTTCATAAAAGAATTTTCTGAAGTCTGAATATTCCTTTATTTGTTAATCAAAGTATTTCATTAAAGTTTGATTAACAGTGTTCTGGTTTAGAGCTCATACTTTTTTTTTTTTTGCCTTTTCTAGGGCCGTGCTCGTGGCATATGGAGGTTCCGAGGCTAGGTGTCTAATCAGAGCTGCCAGCCTGCACCAAAGCCACAGCAGTGCTGGATCCAAGCTGCATCTGCTACCTACACCACAGCTCACGGCAACGCCAGATCCTTAACCCACTGAGCGAGGCCAGGGATCGAACCTGCAACCTCATGGTTCCTAGTCTGATTCGTTAATCACTGGGCCGTGATGGGAACTCCACAGCACATTCTTTTTCAGATTCTTTTCCCTTATGTGTTATTACAAAATATGTGCTATATAATAGAGCCTTGTTGGTTATCTATTTTACATATAGTAGTATGTATATATTAATCCAAAACTCCTAATTTATCCCTCTCCCTCTTCCCCTTTGGTAACCATAAGTTTATTTTCTAGGTCTCTGGGTCTATTTCTTTTTTGCAAATAAGTTCATCTGCATATTTTTATTTTTTAATTCCCACATATAAGAAGTATTATAGGATATTTGTTTTTGGCTTACTTCAATTAGTGCAATAATCTTTAGGTCCATTAATGTTGCTGCAAATAGCAGTATTTCATTCTTATGACTAGGTAATATTCCATTGTATATACAGACCACATCTTCTTTATCCATTCATCTGTTGATGGACATTTAGGTTGCTTCCATGTCTTGGCTATTATAAATAGTGCTGCCAGGAACACTGGGGTGCATGTATCTTTTTGAATTATGGTTTTCTCTGGATAGATGCCCAGGAATGGGGATTGCTGGATCATATGGTAACTCTATTTTTAGTTGTTTTTCTTTTTCTTTTTAGGGCAACACCTGTGGCATATGAAAGGTCCCAGGCTACTGGTCGAATTGGCTGTGGCTGCCAGCCTACACTACAGCCACAGCAATGCTGGATCTGAGCCACATCAGCAACCTACACCACAGCTCACAGCAACGCCAGATCCTTAACCCAGTGAGCAAGGCCAGTGATTGGCCCCACATCCTCATGGATACTAGTGGATTTCTTAACCTGTGGAGCCACAATGGGAATTTCTATTTTTAGGGTTTTTTTTTTTTTAATCGTTTAGGGCCACACCCACTGCATACATGCATATGGAGGTTTCCAAGCTAGGGGTTGGATCAGAGCTGCCAGCCTATGCCACAGCAATGCAGGATCCAAACTGCACCTGTGAACTACACCACAGCTCACGCAAACACCGAATCTTTAACCCACTGAGCGAGGCCAGGGATCACACCTGCATCCTCATGGATACTAGCTGGGTTTGTTACTGCTGAGCCCCAAAAGGAACTCCTATTTTTAGTTTTCTACAAACCGCCAAACTGTTTTTCATAGTGGCTACACCAATTTACATTCTCACCAACAGTGTAAGAGGGTTCCCTTGTCTCCACACCCTCTCCAGAATTATATGTAGACTTTGGTGATGGCCATTCTGACTTGGGTAAGATAATACCGTTATGGTTTCGATTTGCATTTCTCAAATAATTAGTGATACTGAGCATATTTTCATGTGCCTGTTGGCCATCTGTATATCTTTTCAGAAGTGTCTATTTAGATTTTCTACACATTTTTGGATTGGGTTGTTTGGTTTTTTTATATTGAGCTGTATTAGCTATTTGCATATTTTAGAAATTAATCCCTTGTCGGTTGTATTGTTTGAAAATATTTTCTCCCATTCTGTGGTAGGTCTTTTTGTTTTGTTTTTGATTTCCTTTGCTGTGCAAAAGCTTTGACATTTAATTATGTCCCATTTGTTTATTTCTGTTCTTATTTCCATTATTCTAGAAGACAGATATAAAAATATAATTGCTGTAATTTATGTCAAAGAGTGTTCTGCCTATGTTTTCTCCTAGGAGTTTTATAGTATCCAGTCTTAGGTCTTTATTTTGAGTTTATTTTGTGTTAGAAAATGTTCTAGTTTCATTCTTTTACATGTAGCTGTCCAGTTTTCCCAGCACCATGTATTGAAGAGGCTGTCTTTTCTCCACTGTACATTCTTGTCTCCTTTGTCACAGATTATTTGACCATAGGTGCATAGATTTATTTCTGGACTTTCTATCCTATTCCATTGATCCATAGTCTACTTTTGTTTCAGTACCACACTGTTTTGATAACTGTAGCTTTTGTAGTAAAGTCTGAAATCAGGGAGCCTAATTCCTCCACCTCCATTTTTCTTTCTTGGGATTGCTTTGGCTATTTGGAGTGTTTTATGTTTCCATACAAGTTAATTTTTTTGTTCTAGTTCTGTAAAAAATGCCATTGGTGGAGTTCCCATTGCGGTGCAGTGGAAACGAATCTGAGTAGGAACCATGAGGTTGTGGGTTCGATCCCTGGTCTCGTTCAGTGGGTTAAGAATCCAGCATTGGAGTGAGCTGTGGTGTAGGCTGCAGACGTGGCTTGGATCCCACATTGCTGTGGCTGTGGTGTAGGCCTGCAACTGTAGTTCTGATTAGACCTCTAGCCTGGGAACCTCCACATGCTGCCGGTGCAGCCCTAAAATAACAAAAGACAAAAAAAAAACCCCAAAAACTGCCATTGATAACTTCATAGGGATTGCACTGAACCTGTCGATTGCCTTGGATAGTATACTCATTTGAACAATATTTATTCTTCCAGCCTGAGAATCTGGTGTATCTTTCCATCTCTTTGTACTGTCTTCCGTTTCTTTCATCAGTGTCTTATAGCCTTCACAGTATAAGTCTTTTACATCCTTAGGTAGGTTCATTCCCATACATTTCCTTTTTGATGCAATGGTAAATGGGATCATTTCCTTAATTTCTCTTTCTGATCTTTCATTGTTAGTATATAGAAATGCAATGGATTTCTGTGTATATTGTTATTATATAATATGATTATACTGTAATTGTTATATTTTTTTAAAGGAATCAATGTCTTTCACTAATAAAACATTAAATTCAGTAGGTTTCACCAAAATCTCTAAAGATTTTTTAATTTTAAAATAGTTAAAATATTTTGTTTTGGGTATACAGCAAAATGATTCAATTATATATACATATTACATTTACATACATGTGTATATATCATGTTTTCATATTTTCCACTATAGGCTATTAAAAAATATTGAATATAGTTCCCTGTATTACATAGTAAATCTTTGTTGCTTATCTATTTTATATATATTGTGTCTGTTAATCCCATATTCCTAATGTACCCCTCCTCCCATCCTTTCCCCCTTTGGTACCCATAAGTTTTCTATGTTTGTGAATCTGCTTTGTATATTTTGTATATCTGTAATTATATACATTTATTTGTATCTTTTTTTAGATTCCACATATAGTGATATATAGTATTTCTCTGACTTAGTTGGGCATAACTTTCTCTAGGTCCATCCATGTTGCTGCAAATGGCAGTATTTCATTCCTTTTTATGGCTCAGTAGTGTTCAGTTGCATAATATATACCACATCTGAATCCAGTCATCTGTTGATGGGCATCCACTGGGTTGTTTCCATGTCTTGCCTATTATAAATAGTGCTGCTATGAACACTGGGGTGCATGTACTTTTTGAATTAGAGTTATCTTTTCCAGATATATGCCCAGGAGTGGGATTGCTGAATCATATGGTAACTGTATTTTTAGTTTAAGGAATTGCCAAATTGTCTTTCATAGTGACTGTACCAATTTACATTCCTACCAACAGTGCAGGAGGTTTCCCTTTTTTCCAAACCCTCTCCAGCATTTACTATTTGTAGACTTTTTGATGGCCATTCTGACCAGTGTGAGGTAAGTACTTCATTGTGATTTTGATTTGCATTTCCCTAGTAATTAGTGATGTTGAGCATTTTTTTTCATGTATCTGTTGGCCATCTAGCTGTATGTCTTCTTTGGATAAATGTCTATTTAGGTCTTCTGCCTGTTTTTCAATTAAGTTGCTTGGTTTTTTGAAACTGAGTTGTATGAGTTATTTGTATATTTTGGATAATAACCCCTTGTAAGTTGCATCAAATATTTTCTCCCATTCTGTAGGCTGCCTTTGCTGTGCAAAAATGTATAAGTTTGATGAGGTCCCATTTGTTTACTTCTGCTTTTATTTCTTTTGTTTTGAGGGACTAATCT
>PVHT020000174.1:4817859-4834317 GCA_004024745.2 Catagonus wagneri
AATATATACATATACATAATTATACTTACAATTACGTATATGTATATTTTATCTTTAGTTCTCACCGTAGTGCATGGCAGTTGGTTGCTACTGAGTCCATGCTGACTGAATCAGTATTGAATAAATACATATGCTAGTTAGAAGGGCATGACAACAGTCTTTCCCTTTGACTAAGAAACATAAGCAAAGATTTTTTTTTTCTTCCCTAATGATTGATTATGGTATTATTGGATTCAAAATCTCCTAGAGAAAGTTTCAGATGCATTTATGCTATGAGCCCCCTTGCTAGCCCTGTCTAATCAAAGAGAACCAGGGGAGGAGAGTCAGGAACTAACTGCCAAGGGTAAGTAGGACATAATTCTGTTGACAACTAAAGATATAAAATGAAAAGAGTGGTCTTTTTTGTTAGGACACCTGTTAGGTCTTACCTACAAGTAATTCGGATGCCAAAAATTATTACCTTGGGTGTGGAAACAGCCTGTGAAGACACATTCACACATTCAAGCTAAGATTATACTTAGAGCTTCCTGATGGTAATATTTAATTCTAAAAATTGGGCAGTGTGCAGCTTACCTTCTAAATCTAATATTACAGTCATCTTGGATTGTTAGTATAGTCAGCCAGATGAAAAAGTGTAATAGGATGAGGTGGATAAGTTTCTAGAAGAAATTGTGTTTTCATTCCTGTTCTAATCAAGAATTTTTTGGTGTGAACCAAAGCAAACTAATATGTCTGGAAGTTTATGGTATTCTAGAGAGGTTGGCAGAGAGTTTTGTAAAAAAAAAAAAAAAAAAAAAACTAATACTTTCCCAGCCTAAATGAAACCTTTCACAGATCAAAAAGACAAAAAGTACAATGTTAGAATATTGTGAAACATTTTGTAGGGTATTTTTAAGGACAAATATAGTACTGTTATTCCCATCCCCATAGAAGTGGTCAAATGTAGTTCTATGGGTAGGGTATATATTTGTTTATCAGAAACAGAAATTTGATAAAGTTCATTTTTAGATTAATATACAGAAATCTGTTGCATTTCTTTACACTAACAATGAAATATCAAGACAAAGTAGAAAAACACTTCCGTTTAAAATCACGGCAAAAAACCACCAAGAGTTCCCTGGGGTTCTAGTAGTAGGCTTGGCACTTTCACCACTGCAGTACAGGTTCAATCCCTGGTCTGAGAACCAAAATCTCACATCAGCCCCTGCATGCCTTGGCATATATATATATATATGTGTGTGTGTGTGTATATACACATATATTTATATAAATAGTATATAAACATAAATTTTATATTTATATATAAACACGTGTAAATATATATATTAAAATATATAATTTATGTATTATATATAATATACTATATATGTTTATAACATAAATGTCTAAATATAAACACATTTATAAACAGCATATAGATTATATTTACAAACATATAGTATACTACATATATATACTATATCTAGCATATAATATATACAATCTATATAAACATATAGTATACATATACTAATATATATATATTATACTATAAATATATATACTATATAGTCTATTCTATAACGTATACTATATTATACTCCATATACTATAGTATATAACATACTATGCTTATGTCTTAGTCAAAGGGAAAGACTGCTGTCATGCCCTTCTAACTAGCATATGTATTTATTCAATACTGATTCAGTCAGCATGGACTCAGTACCAACCATCTGCCATGCACTGCGGTGAGAACTAAAGATAACCGTGGTGAATCGTTTTGGCATATGATGACTATGAAACAGATGAAAATTGTCATGTTTTCTTAGGTCAGAATGTGTTAACACTGGCATTTAAAAAAAAAACCTTACTGACATTTAAAAAGTGAATAACCTAAAATTTACCTTCTTACAGTGACAACTACAACATCCTTTGCTATATGTTGTGTGTCAAGCAAGTAGCAGGGAAGCAAATGGCATGTTAATGACATGGCTTCAGCATCTCCAAGTTTCTATCAAGGCACTGAAGGCTAAATCTAGAGCATCACTATGGATTTTTACCCTCTGAAAATAATAGTTTAGAATAATTTTCAAACAACTTACATTTCTGATAAGCAAAATGTTCACAAGTCTCTAATGGGAATGAATAATTTAAATTAATTTAAAAACTTATGAAAGGCACTGTGAAGACAATACCCCATAGTTCTAGCAAGGGAATACTGTAAAGAAGGACTCATAAAAATTGATCAGTCTTGTATTGAATCAGAGTGGATCTGGAAACATTTTCTCCCCTCAGCTTCATCTGGCCAAGTCCACATCCTAGGTCAGAGATGACTCAGATTTTCCTGTTCACTAAGAGCCAGTTCACCTCCTGCCCCTCTGCAACTGGATGACTGTTTCCTGTTTGCTAAATGTCTTTTTATGCTTAAAGCAACTTGTAAATTTAAGTACAGCTTGCTTCTTGGTTCCTGGCCACAGTCAGGAACTTAAGCTCTCACTGCCTCAGCTGTAAAATGGGGATGGTGGCATCTGACCCATTTGAGTGAGGAAAGTACACTAAGTTCAACACAAAATAGCTATGCATTCTTTTTCTTCAGACTATTACTTAAATTGAACACATGCCCACAAATGACACGTAAGTGGCATACATACCCATTCTATATCAGCTCTCTGGTTTCGTTCTACTTTAAGAACTAGTTCTCATGTTTTGTTATGTGAAGACTTTAAAGAACAGGGTACAGACCTCTCTTTCAAGGAAATAGGACAGAGAGCTAAATGATTTGCTCAAGACCGCATAACTTACCACACGTTCGTGTGGGGCAATCGGGAGCCTCACCCTTTTAGGAAATGCCAGCGTACCGTGGCGGGATGGCAGGCAGGTCATGTATTTTGAGTCACCTGCTAAAAGATTCTTTTTTAATCTTCTAAGATTCCTGGAAGGTGGAAGGTCACAAGTAAAAAGCAAAAGCGCAAAAGCTGTGGGGAAATGCATGAAAATCGATCATTTTCGTCGTCCTCCTTCATCCCTCTAGTTCTGAGGCTGCGTGTCATGGATCTGCCCCCTCCCCTCTGCCTGTGAGGAAGGGGGGGATACACCTGCAATCCCACCCCCATTAACAAATTAGGCTCCCCACTGGGTGTCCCGCCTGGGCTCCCTGTGTACCTAAAGGGAGACAGAGATTGCAGAATAACTGCATTTTGAGAATGGAGCCAGGGACGACTTTTTTCCCACCTCAGACATCACCCAGCGTCTTTCACAGCTTGACCACTAATTTGCTGTGTATCCTTAGGAAATTTAACGTTTTAACATCTCAGATCTTCACTTCCTCATTTGTGACAAAAGAATTTTGCCACTATCTCCTAGGACTGTTGTGAATATTAAACAAAACTTCCCCCAAATGTAGAGACCTTAAGCTCAGTGCTCGGCCCCTTACAGACCCCTTACAGACCTTGAATAAATGATGTTTTTCCTATATTTTTCCTTCATGTTTAATTTCCTCTCCTAATCCCCCCCCCTTTTTTTTGCTTCATTCCCTCTTTATTCCATTTTTTTCATTTTTACCTAGATGGAGCTGCATTTTAAAAAGCTATATACCTTGTATTTTACCACATTTGCTTTCTTAAGAACCCACAAAATCATATCCTAGATAATAGTCCATGTAATCATAGCTAGGTTTCATAGCTAGCAGGGAAAGATTCTTTCAGGTCACAAGAAAAATCCTGACTTTCTGTTAATTTAAAAAAATCAAATTTAAGGTATAATTATTCCTTATAAACACACACATATATACACATACACACATATATATGCATCTTTTTCATTTGCCAGATATGACGAATACAGCTTTATCTAGCTCCTTCCTTTTTATGGCACTTTGTATAGTGTGATTCTACATTTTTAGCTCAAGTCATAAGGACCTGTAACCGCCGAACATGCTGTTATAAAAATCAAATGACTTTTTATAACCAGGGTTCAATACACAAATATTCATGTGTCCCTTTTTATAAGCACATGGCTAACCATTCTGAACAGTCCTCACTCGAGCCTCCCTCATTTGTTAGTAATTTTAAAGGGTTTATAGTACCTAGTAGCTGATTTTAAATAGCTGCATTATCTGCAGTAACTCCTACCAGCCCAATGCTGTATTTTTTTTTTTTATGGTAAAAATATCTGTCTCAGACACTGCTTAGTGAAAAAAAAAAGTGGGTTACTTTTTAAAAAATATCTTGGATAATTAAGACAGAAAAGTATTCCGTAATTTCAGTTTGGTTTCTCAGACACATTTAAGCATGGCAAACAAATTAAAATCAGTAGGACCCCAGGTTTCAGGATGAATATTCCATGGCTATGTGGTTCATCAGCATCTTTGTAATTTTTCAATTAAATGGAGTCATTAAAATAAAGGCTGGGACAATTATGTTAACCGTGGATTCGAAACAGATAAATAACAATTCATCTCCTGTATTAACCTAAAAATGAAAGTTTTCTTTAAAAAGGTATCTTACAAATTACCTTTTCATTTTAATAGACTTTTTTTTTTTTTGGTTAATGCATTTACAGAAACCATGGACGTGAACAGGGGTTTCCACAGAACAACTGCTAAACCCTTCTAAGCTCTAAAAGCTTTTTAAAAAGTACAATTATTAGTGGTACCCAAATTCAGAAGATTGCGGACTTACTGGTGTACAAATACCCATTTGTGTTCAGAGGAAGCCTATATTTTTTAGGACAATTCCCTTTGCCACACACACAGATGGAAGCAAAGTGGGAGGTAATAAGCAATGAAACAGCCGCCGGAACGACCAAGCATACTAGCTTCACATAAATACAGCTCCACTGCATTTAACTCTTGGGAGAGTCTAGCATCACTGGTAACAAAGGATGAAACCACGAACCAAAATTCCAAGCCAGAATGCAGTATACAGAGGACATAAATATACTACAGTGCTCTACCACAAAAAGATATACTGTGTGGTAATTCAGTTTTTACAGCAGTTTTAGAGATGTCCTCCATTCTATAGCATCTGGTATGATCAGTCAGTAGGTTAAAGTTTCTGTGAAATTTAGCAGCATGCTAACCCCGAGTAGTCAGATATTTTTGTTGTTGCTGAGAAAGAAATTCTTTTATCTGAAAATCCCATCTAAGGGGACTTTCATCCAACCATGAACTTGAGATCTCTCTGCTAAAGTTCTCTTCCCTAGTATCTTTAAATGAATGGTTAACTTTTATAGCATGTTTGTTAGAACAATACTTTTAAAAACTCCATTACCACCTAATTAAGGAAAGAAATACAGGTAGAACATAAAGTCAAAAGTAAACAGTAACAAATATGGGTCTCTATCAATTTCAATAAGCCAGCAAGATCGGGGGAAGCAATTTTAACACTGTTCTTTAGAAGTGAACATTTAGAAATATTTTTTCACGTTAAATTTAGCATCACGGGAAGCATGACAAAATTCTGAGGTTTTTACCTGAGAAGAAGAAAAAAAAAATCACACAGTTGAAAAAGTTAATTCACTAAGGCTTCAAGATGATCTTGTTCACATCTGTCCTAAAATCTTATCACTCTATTTTATTTAGAAATGTGTTAAGCATTATTTTTCTATTACTTAGAACAACATTTCTGTCTAAAAAAAATGGAAAAAAAAGCTAAAATCACTGCTGATGGGAAAATAAACTTTTAAAAACTTCATTACCATTCTTTTTCCATAACACAGAATATCAAGAAAATGACAGGGAAATGAAAATGCATGTGCTATTCAACCTCATCTGTCACACTAGCTGACTAAACATGTACCCCTTCTCTTTCTGATATTATTAACTATAGGTTTTCTAGTAAATTCCTAGCAACCATTACATCTAAGCACTTTTGACAAAAAGAAGGCTTATTGCTAAACACCTTAAAAACATTTACCAAGGTAATAAAAGAAATGTCATTCCCTCCTACTGAATGTTTGGGCATAAAAGAGGTATTTTTATAATGTCGTTCTTGATTTACCATATCTATAGTGTCCAAAAAAAGCACAATGAAAAGGAAGCATTTTTCCAGTGGTTTGACAACTATTTGTTATGGTTTCATTACACTAGTGGCCAACTGCTCACTTTTAAAAGGGCAGGAGGAGAGAGTGACTGGGATAGTGACTACAGAGGAAGGACAAGTGCTCCTTTCTCAATGTATTTTCTGCTCTCAATGTATCTTCTTCCATGCAAATATAATGAAATGATTATTGTTTCCTATCCATCAGCCTACAGCCAACTTGGGGGGCTGCACTCTGAACACATGACACAAATTAGCTTTTCCTTAACCTTCAACTTTCACATGTGAAACATACATTCACCAAAATATTTACTGAGCGGCTGTTATATGCCAGGCACTGTGCTAGGTCAGGTTATCCTGTTGAAACAAACAATCGGCAGGTATCTACACTTTGTGTATATTTCTGTGTATGTGGCACCCTAAAGATCAGAAAAACTCTACTGAGGAATGTGATTAACCAAAGGAGTTCTGCCAGTCTGACTTTTTTTTTTTGCTAAGTCAAAAGGGTGGCCAGTTTTTAAGATACTACAAAATATTCACTTTTTACCCAAGGGCCCTTAAACTAAGACAAATAAAAGTAAAAGATGTCATCTAAATGTTTAGAACATACTGGCTGGCCATGAAGACAAACATCTTAGGGAAAAGACCACGATCAGTTTTATCTGCCACCCTAAAAAAACTAAGAGTGCAAAATTTCTTCTACAATGTTAAACTTTGATAGTCCCTAAATGGTAATTCATGTTTTAAAATGGAAAAGATGTTCTGATAGTTGACATTCTCAAAAATTCATGCAAACTTTCCTTGAAAGTACAATATAATGATTCATTCACTTCCTCACTTTGCAAGTCCACCCTATACGGAATATAAATATTTATGTGTACACATGTATAGACAGATATTTGATTTCATATTATATTTTAGATATACCAATAGTAACACACATACTCACAGAAGAGACAAATAATTCTTCATTTCTATACAGCCCGGTGTTAATCTAGACTCACATACAACTGCAGCAGCTTCATGCTCCGCTGGTTTGAGCTATGGTTTGAGGCCACTGTTTTAAGCAGTAATTTTTCAAGATAAGATTTAGCAGTTTTGAAATTCTAAAACTAAACACAATTTTGTCAGACATAAAAAAATTAACACTATAATTAATGACTGCTTCAAAATCCAAACTGCTATTGAAGGTGACGGTTTGAAACCACAGAAGAATCATAAAGATGATTAATTATACAAACTGATAACTGTTTCAAAAGGTTTATATTCACAGAACGTTTATCATCAAAATGGGAATATATTAATTTCATTGAATATTGCAAATTACTTCACACACATTAATTTGGTTTTCATAAAATGAGATATTAGGGTTTTCATTTAATCAACTACTCCATAATATATAAAAGTCATAAGTATTTTCTTATCACTTCTGAAAAAAAAGTAGCTTAAAAATATATTTAAATCCATTTTTATAAACAACTGCTACCTGAATAAGCATACTATTTATATAATAATTAGTTTAATCATGGTCTTTTACATTTGTAATTATCAAAATAAAAGCTACTGCTACTCCATTCACTAAAAGATGAATAATTATAACATTAATTGGAACAGCACTTTTTTCTTTTTAAAATACTTTTCCTAGAAGAAATCAAGTTAATACTAAAATTATAATCAAATATTTTAACCAGATTACTTTATTTCAAATATATATAATTTATTATGACAAGGAAATGAACTCATATATTACTTCAAAGTAGCCTATTTTATATAATTATATTTATTAGCATCCCAAATCTGGCCATACAAATAGGCCTTTGTATTTTTTGACTTAACCATACAAGTTTGTGGCTACAATAAGGAAAAATTCAGGTTAAAAACTGAAAAGTCCAGCTGAAAACTCCCCGTGTTTTGTTTCTATGTCATCAAATATCTAGATATTATGGACAGAACTAAGTATCTGGAGTTTCAGTTTCTATGTGGATGTTTGGCATCACAATAGTTTATTCCAAAGTACAGACGGAAAAATCAAAAGAAGTGTTTAGCATCAGCCAAAGTAAAAAAAAAAAAAAAAAAAGTTTATCCATTGAAGAGTAAGCCAGTACTTGCAGAGACTTTCAACAATCTAGCAACTTACGGCCACACTCATTTAATGAGAAACACAAGTGTCTGGGGTGATGATAACTGGACTTGGGTAAGCTGAGCTGGCTCTGCCCCTCCTCTGCACGCTGCCAGAGTCTGGCCATACTATCAGGTTCGTCATCAGAAGGGGATAAGTGCTGACATAAAGCACAATAATTAAACTGAGCGCTTTCGAGTGCAGTTCTTTTTCATTAAGGAACTCTTATTTGAATTAACCTCCAAATTTCAGCTGAACTTCACATTTGGTGTTCTGCCTCTCCCCTTCCCCACGGAGGGGGATTACTTCTATTCAGGGCACAAATTCCTGTGGAAAATTGATGTAGGCACTGTCCTACTGGAAAACATGAAGTAGTTCCACAAAGCAGTCAATTATTGCCTCAGTGTAACCCACTTAAAAACCAGAAATGTATTTATTTTGTGCCACTCACCCTTTTTAACTCCTCTTACTTCTAGTTTATCAGATGCTACTATACTGAACTGCTATCTAAAGGGCAAGAAAAATGGCTCATCAAATCTCTTTTATTTTCATTCTAGCTGGCTATGAGAACAGTTTGAGGCACTTTTTAATAGTTCTCGTACGTTATACCTCAACCATCATTCTGAACTATATTACGTAGGTCATTTTTCCTGTTGGGATTCCAAGTAAACTTTTCATTCGAATTTTTAATTTCAGCTTGAAAATATATTCCAATGAACATTAAAATCATGCTTTACAGCTTTAGCAGTTGCATTTGATCTCTCATATTCTCCTACATTTTTCCTCTCCAGGAATTTTTCAAGCCCCTTTTAACATATTGACAAATGTCGTTTACTATATTTATTAAAATCTATAATAAAATGACTCTTGGCCCCAAAAAGTCATATCAAACAAGCTACGTGAAATGCTACCAAAATTCAGGGTTGAAATTTAAAGACTAAGACACATTTCTTTAGGTAATTAGTGAATGGGATAACAAATAAAGCTAGGGTGGTAAGATGTATTCATTTCCCAAATTACACTTTTTAGGTTGCCATTTTATTTTTCAAATTCTACTTCAAGCCAAAATGATTTTGGAATTTTAGCATTTGACTACTGTAGAAATACAATCAGGGATTTGAAACTTATGTGTATTTATCACAACTGAAAACAAAATCTTCCCTAGAAGAGGTTAATGAAAAAAGAAATAATAGGAGGTGGAAGATAAACCACTTCTTTCAAAACTAGAGCTGCAAACAGCATTCTAATTCAGATAAGCAGCAAACACAGTTGTTATGGGATATTTATGACGGCTGCATCTGTGTGACAGCACTGAAGCATTAACAATGGCAACGGGCTTTCTATAAAACACATCTGCAAGAAAGACAGGTAGATAGGCTGACTATCAATCATTAGGACACCTGAATAATTCTATACTCACTGGTCTATGTGCTGTTAAAATCAGCTCCCTCTCTCCCTCTCTTCTACACACACACACACACACACACACAAACACACACACACACACACACACAGAAAAGCTTGCTATTTGGTAGAGAGCCATGCAGTGAATAATTTTTATTTTTAATTCCTAAGAATGTGTGTGTTCACACATCATTTAAAAAAAAAAATCCAAGGATGATTAACAGGTCTCTATGAGCATATTCTGAAGAGAATACACTCAACATTTTCAGGTTATATTTGTAGTTAATTTATGACTTGTTATCTTACCCGTCTTTTAATTACTAAATGGGATCGTATAGCTCCAAAATAAACAGAATGCATCCCATAGTTCGGGGAGCAAAATCCTCAAAACTTATTCAAGAGCTGGGCTCATTTTTAAATTTAGAGCCTAGAAAATTTAAATGGTGCATGCAACCATTGTCTATTTCAGTAACTTTTAAGGTGCATGAGTAGAATAAATATTATAGCCATAAATATTACAGCCAAATAATAAAAGGGTCTTCTCTTTCACTGAATTCACATAACTTCCATTTATGCTAATGGAAGTTCAGCACCTGCTCTGCAAAGAAAACAGACCCCTATCTGTGAAAATAAATGTGTACAGTATATTTTCCAGATACAATGCTGAAATCAAACAACCAAAAGTGTATACAATATAAACAAAGCATCATGTGGCCCTACCTGAAAACACTGCTGTTTGATATTTTACCTCCTTAGTCATAGGCCTTGAGATATTACTCATGCCTTTGCCATTTAAATGGAACAAAAAGAAGAAAGGGAGGTATGGACCCACTCAATCTGCTAACTTCAGGGAGCTCATACACAATCCCCTGTTTATCCCTTCAGAAGTTCATAATAAATTGCATCAGTAAATGTGGATCCAAGCCACTGCTCTCTGCCATCATCTTGAAAGTTGTGGAGGATAATTGTACATAATAGAGGAGGGCACAATGGTGGGGGCACTGTGCTGGGACTCCCTGCAGCAGCTGCAGCCTCAGCTGGGACAGGAGATGAGACAGACGACTGTTAACCATTGGTGACAACGTAGTCCCTTTCTGCAGTACCCTTCTGGTTGACTGTCAGGTCTCACAGGAAGGCACGTCCACCTGGACTGCAACGGAGATGTTGCTACTGGCAGTCATAAAAGTCTCTTATCATGGGCTTCCTGACAATGACGTGGGCTGAGAAAGGCTGTCCCCTCTCAATTCCAACCGAAGTAGGAATCATAGAGATCTTTCCCCAAAGTCCATTAGACTTTCAGTTACAAGTACGATGTGATCAAAAGAGGGTCTGGGGAAGGGAACTGGAATATCCGATACGGCTTCAGCTCTATTTTTTATGGGTTTCATGACATTTATAATGTAAAGTCACTGCTATTCTCATCCAACAATTTTAAACTGTCTTAAGGATTAGGTAATAATAATAAGGCTTTACAGCCTGTACTACGTTTAACCACACCTCTAAACATTTCTCCTTCTTCCTAACGGCCTAGGTTCAGGCTCAAATTTTTCATTTCTGATTGGCCTTGTGAGTGGTATTGAAAACAATACTTTTGTGGACAGGATGGAGTACTTGTGGGGCCCAAGGTAACATGGAAACGGTGTGCTCCTTGTTGAAAAATGTCTTCGCAACTGCAAGACAACGACAGCAGAGCATTTAACCAAGCGCAGGGCTCCTCTGCACGGGCCGTGAGGCTGCGCAGGTGCACAACCGTCAAGCCGGCCTCACTCCGAAACAGGACCCGGGCAGAAGAGGGCCTGCTGCCCGCTCCTTCCTCCTCGGCCTAGCAGAGGCGGTGTCCTCCCAGAGACAGATGTCAAGTCAGTGTACTAAGGTCTCAAGGAAAATGGATCAACCAAGTGTCCTCGAAAAACTACCATTTCCTTTCTTATATAAATTGTATCAGAAAGCTTATGCAAAAGTGTTTCAGCTTCTTCCTAGGGGGTTCCACAAAGCAAGGTTTTCCACGCAGAGGCCAGCATGACCCTGGAGAGGGTTCCATTTTAATGGGGATTGTAGGGCCAATTTTGAATGCAGATAATGGTGGCAAAACCTCCTGGCAATTTGATCCCTGCTGACGTGTCCTTTTTTTTCTTTTTTTCCTCTTCCTCTATATTTTTTTTTCCTTTCAAATTACTTCCTGCTCAAACCCCCTTCCCTCTTGTCAGCTGGGCACCCGTCGCGCATCTGACCTCGAAATCTAAATGGACCAGGTTGCGTGAAGGCACTCTGTCTGGCTTTCTGCAGTGTAGGTGGTTTGGAAGACTGGGGAGGCGCTGGGTAGAGGGTCCCCTTCTTGTCTAAGCATAGTTAACTCTGTCAGTTCTAGGCTGGCGAACAAGACAGTAGTAATTACAATAATGGTGGCACTTGCCCATGAAGCCATCTACAACCCCTTAGAAGTGAGCTTCAGCTCAGCCCAGAGGGAAGCCAGCTACCTTTCCTTTAAGTACATGGAACTTCTACAGAGTTGATCTTTAGTGACTTAGAACAGGGTATAAGAGGCAAACAAACAGAAAAACATCGCTTTATTTTTTCCCCGAGATACATATGAGATGAATTTGTAAACACCTTACCAAAAAATACCTGGGAAAACTCTATAGTTCAACAAAACTATCTTAAGTCAGAGTTTTTCTGAGCTACGGACTACTTTTTATAGGCTCAAACAATATAGAAAGAACTGTTCAAATACATAAGCCTATCCTGGATTCTTTGTTGTTCAGGAAAGGGTTAGAAAGATTATAATATCACCTACTCTCAATAAAATAGTCTAAACCTTTTTTCCCCCAGTAGTGAATTTGTAGGGATAAACAACGCCACAAATTGTTCGGCCTATTATAT
This sequence comes from Catagonus wagneri, assembly GCA_004024745.2. Taxonomy (NCBI): domain Eukaryota; kingdom Metazoa; phylum Chordata; class Mammalia; order Artiodactyla; family Tayassuidae; genus Catagonus; species Catagonus wagneri. The sequence goes on from PVHT020000174.1 coordinate 4,830,280, forward strand.
GTCACAGAGATTTTTCTATAGCCTGTCTAGACTCCAGACAATAGGTGAGACTGGCCTAGAGTTGCAGACATTTCTATGGTCTGTAATATCACTTAGAAGAGTAAGGGCAATAATACAAAAATGAAAACCAGCCTGACCTGCTAGTAAGATAGAAGAAATATAACAACACTTTACAATTTAGAAATGATGACAACCATCTAGAAAGAAGTTTTGGCCACCATGTATCAGCCAAAGCAACTTTTGCAAAATCATATATACTTCCAGAATATGAGTCATATTCAAGTAATTCTGTGCAACACCTATAAAATCACTTTATTGCAGAAAATTCTGTATGTATGTTATGTTGTGTTTCTTATTGCTTAGAGATGGTGTGTGTGAATGTATGTATGTGTGTGTGTATATATGTGTGTGTTTGTGTGTGTATGTGTATATATATATATATATATATATATATATATATATATATATATATATAAAAGCACAAGTTATTTGTGGTCAACATACAGATTTTCCAAAAGGCCTTACTTTAAATAAACCAGAGTATTAAACTATTCTTCTTTTCAGCCCTCCTGGACAAAACAATGTCACATACAATCTTAAGAGAGTTAAGGGACGTTATGCATAAGCAAGGAAGGTGGAGAAGTTTTTAAATTTCACCTATTTTCTTCCCTTTTGTCTTGAGCATGTATCCACATCTATTTCTCTCCTGCAATTCTACCTGCTATAAACAAATGAAAGAGAGAAACCTTTTTGTTTCTTTATATTCTCCTTCTCTGCTACCTTTAAAATATTTAAATAAAGGAACCAAGCAGCATCTTTGTTTTTGTTATTTTTCCTATTTTATTTTGATGAAGACCATGAACAAGATACACTGTCTATAAATATTCCTTTAAGAAAATATTGCTTTAAAACTACTGGCAATATTTTCAATTTGGAGGGTTTTCTCTTTCTCTAAGACTCCAAACTACGTCAATAGTCACCAGACCATTTGCATCTTCACCACCAGGGATGAATATTAACAGAGTCTTTGTCATAGCTGCAGTGACTCAGCTTGTGGCATCAGGAATAGTAAGGGGCGGAGGGAACTCTCATAAAATAGATAACATGCAGTTAAACCGAGAGATGCTTCTAGCTGTTTTACTTGGAGCTGTATATCCCCAAACAAAAAACTCCCATCTCTAAGGTCATCAGTTTCTGTCTCTGGCTGCATTAAAACACACACAAACACACATAAATACCATCCAGTTTGTTGCAACACACCCAACTCTACTATACAGCAATATATCTATATATCTATATATATACCATCAAAAGTTCCACTGCAGAACAAACCGCCTAGGACTGCCACAATTACAGAAAGCTCACTGATGCAACTGTAAAAAACCCTTCTCGGGGTGATCAGCTATGACCATCCAGCAGGCACTCCAAGAACACTTCTTAGGTCTAGAAAACGATGCACAGAAATGTGGTACACTTCCCCCCTGGAATGCACGTTAGCTTCACATCCCACCAAAACAGCATTACACAACACTCTTACTTTGTTTTGCTTGCAAGTTCAGTATTTTCTTTGTCTTTAAGAAAAAAACTGATTTAACCTCATCAGAAAAGATTTTGGTCAGCATTTTCTCATAGGGTAAAAACAGATATGCTGATATACCACTGAGTGATAAGGTAACATTTAGTACGAAAATTCAAAGAGATTTATCTGAAATAAAAGATGTCATTTCTTCTTTGATACGTGCCGTGATTCTCAGAAATACTTTATATGCCATTTAACAGGATATACCAGAAAAGAATACATTTCATATAATAACTTGGAATATCATGAAAACCGTGCAAAGTTCTGATTTACTTCAGCTTTTTAAATTGGCTTCTGTTTTTCTTTTTATGGTCACACCTGCGGAACATGGAAGTTCCCAGGCCAAGTGTTGAATCAGAGCTGCAGGTGCCGGCCTACACCACAGCCACAGCAATGCCGGATCCAAGCCGTGTCTGCTATCTATGCCGCAGTTTGTGGCAATGCTGGATCCTTAACACACTGAGCGAGGCCAGGAATCGAACCTACATCCTCTGGGAGACTGCATGGGGTCTAAGCCACAAGCATAACTCCTAATAGGCTATTTTTAATTAAAGATTAATAGTATACCTTTCAATTAGACATACCAACTAAATCCTGACTTTTCAAAATAAACAGAAATTCTAGAGTCAACATTAGCATGACGAACTGGGCAAACTTTTCATTCTCATGAAAGTGGGACGTACATGCTTCATCACAGGATAGCTGGGAATTCTAAAGCACCCTGAAAGGAGCTCTGATCATCAACTAAAGGGTCCTATATGTGGAGACGGAAGACCAAATTAGCTCTAAGGAAGTCTCACTGAACTCCCACTGAAGTCAATGGAAATTTGCCAACGCACTCAAGAGGGCTCTCATGACCCACAAGGTGCTGTCAATAATTTCAGTAGGTCTTTAACTAGACACACAAGCCAAAGGACCAAAAAAAAAAAAAAAAAACAGAAAAAAAAACACACACACCAAAACACCCAAACCAAGTAACAGGTACCTCTCCAACGTCGTAGATCCAAATACGGCCTTCTGAGTCCCCAACGGCAACTTCTTTGCCAGCCTGAGCCCAGCGAACACGATTTAGGGCAGATGCCCCCTCAATGGCCACACTTGCTGTTGGAACCTGCCAAAGAGGTGACAACAGAAACAAAGAATCTCTGAATATGAATTTACATATACAAATTGACAATGATACATCTAACTGGATGAGTCACGGCTGCCTTCGTGTGTGTGAAGTAATACACGTTCCTTGTGCGGGGGTGAGAAGGATTCGTTGTTCTTAAATCATATGTTCCATTGAATGAAGGGACAGAGAGAAGAGACACTTGAACAAAAAAGGCAAAGAGGGAGAGTCTTTTTTCATAGTTCATGGGCGGTGAGTGGCATAAGTATTTCTTTGATTATGCAGGGCGCACGCACCGCACACAAACACGGGAGCTCAATGTGATTCGGTTCACTCAGGTCAGGATTTATGGATCGATGGTGAGGGAGACTTCAAGATTTACCAAGATGAAGGATACTCTCAAAGGCGGGAATGGGGTTATGGTGGACAAAAGTCGTACTAATGTGTGTCTTCAGGGAAAAATATGTATTGATCCCTTGAAACTCTCATCAGGGAGGCGATGCTCAGAACAAGAAGCAAGCAAGTGAAAAACTTCAAAACCTCAAATTCTCCTCTGCTTTTTCTTTTTTTTTTTGGTTTTCCTTCCTCCCTTTTTTTCCCCCCCAGCAATAGCAAGGTGTGGGAAGTGCTCTATAACCTCGGAAATGTCCTCAGGGTGATACCCTGATAGAATGTGGCCTCACATCTCTTTTAATGAACACCTGAAATCTGACGACATTGATAAGGACAACAACAGTCATTATTAAAGTGAACTGGAGGTGCTGAAATGGGACGTGCAGTATCTGTCCGAAGAATTTCATATTTGGAAAAATAATTTTAGTGTGTTTACCCTTCTTGCATCATCAGTTGTGTAAACTCTTGTCTCTAAGGTTGGAAATTTCTAACTGAAAGATCAGATCGCTGAGTCTTCTACAAGAATGCTGAATGGGAAATGACAACAGGCATTAAAGAAAAGGGTAAATGTTTAAACAAAAAGAAAAAATATATAGTGAAAAGAGAGCCACCAGCATCATCTCACGCCACTGTTTTAAAACCGGTGTCTAACAAACATATCCTGATAGGATGGAAAGAGAACATGTACTGTTCCTTAGCTCCCTGGCATTCTGTTATTCATGGAATTGAAAACATCTGTTTATATGAGATTATTCACCCAATCCCTATCTTTAAAATAGCAATAAAAGGTCCATCACATGTAAGAATCTGTGTTTAAACTTAATCTTGAAATCAATAAAAAATCTCCTGCCTGCTTAAATCACTGTATGTCAGTTGGCAGCAAAAATGTAAAACAATGATCCCCAGCGCATTTATTTTTCTTTAAATACACAATTTCTACAATAAAGGTACCTGC
>PVHT020000174.1:4835317-4922509 GCA_004024745.2 Catagonus wagneri
CCCAATCCCTATCTTTAAAATAGCAATAAAAGGTCCATCACATGTAAGAATCTGTGTTTAAACTTAATCTTGAAATCAATAAAAAATCTCCTGCCTGCTTAAATCACTGTATGTCAGTTGGCAGCAAAAATGTAAAACAATGATCCCCAGCGCATTTATTTTTCTTTAAATACACAATTTCTACAATAAAGGTACCTGCTGGGCAGTGCCGGAGTCTGAATTTTTAACCAAAACTTTTCAAAGGCCAAAACAATGTGAATTTAGATGGGTTGTAATTCTGTCAATACACTTTATTATTAGCGTGCTACTCAGCAAACAAATCTGAGATTCAGTGATACGAGTTTTCAGAGCTAATTTTTAATTCCATAATTTAGAGAGATCATACGTGATCATACTCACCTAGTCAACATCAGATCTTATCTATGAACCATCTCAAAAACTGAGTAAAAAGTAATCATAATATAAATATGATAATCATTCAAGAGAGACAGATTTTTTGACACATTTTAAATTATGCCTAGAATATTTTAAAGAGTTTTATTTATTTGGAACAATTACTATTTTAACCATTTTAAAATATCTTCTTTTCATAGATATTATAAATGGTTAAAAAAAAAAATACCAGCACAGCTTATAACGTGCTAAAAGAATTCTCAAAGGCATTAATGAAATCACAAAAATATACTTTATTAGTTTGACTGGTAATGACCTTAAAAGTGGGTGAATCTGTAATGAAAATGATCTATATATTATCTGTTTTTATTACTCAGTTTCACAAACATTTTCATATTTAAAGACTCAGTCATTTTAATTGCAAAGACAGGATACATACACTTAATTAACTACATTGCGTAGAGGTCAGTGAAGTGGGTGAATATGCACTAACCTTGCCCAGGAGCAGCTTGGATAACTTGGTTTAAAAGCACAGTATTGTGAACAACTACAAAGCAACACTGGGATTTCAGTTTTTTTTTTAAACAAATATAATTCTCAATCGAACAAATATTTGAAAAATCTTGTTCAACTTGATTGAAGGCAAAAATGATTTGAGGGTTTTAAAAAGTGTTCGCTTCACTACTGGCTTTGAATTGGACTCACTATAACTACTATTATTGTGAAAGCAGAATTATGTTCACCGCAAAACTAAACGATTTGCATGCCAAGTAACGATTTTTTAAAAATGCTTAGCTATAAAACACTTATGTGGTTATCTCTTGATACTGAGAGAGAGAAGGGGAGAAAATCACGTTTGGCAATGCTGAGATATTGATTTCATTTTACCTAAAAAAGCAGATTAAAAAGCAAAACTAAACACAGAGTTACAGAGGAATTCCTCAGGACTTAGAAGAACGCTCCCTCCATGGCATCGTGATTTACTATCACCTGAAAGTCACTTCTAAATCTGATTTCTGACTGGGGCAGGGGGGTAGGTCTCCTAAATCAATCTGGAAAATGTGTGTCTTTTGGTTAAGTGAATGAGTTTATTCTATCAGATAGAAACAATATGATTTTAATCAACAGTGATGAAAGACTTTGGGAAACCATTCCACTGTACAGTAATAATACCTATCTATTAAAAGCAATAATATTATAAACATTTCAACATCCGAAATGATGGGCACTGCATATTCATGCCTTTTGATGATTTTCAAGGATGCTTCATAACATAACTCTTGTATAGTTCTGGTAGCCAAAAGGGAAAATGGACTTAAATGGAAAGATTTTTGTTTTTTAAAGACAGCTATTTGGCAGTGGTTTGGAGTGTACATAATCTTGCAAGATACAATGACTCAATATCAACACCTGAAGGATATTTTCCTGCCCCCCCCCAAAAAAATACAAGGGGAGCCCCCTCCTCCTCATATCCTCCAGCTGTAGGCTTCATAATTAAAAAGGCTGAGCTGCTTCCTGCTCAGAACACTTCAAAAGACCGCTCTCTTGTTCTCCACTTGACATGTAGTTTTCAGCACTTGTTCTTCTTACCTGTCTATTCGTATTGATGGAGAGCTGCCCCGAATCACAGACCCAGGGAGATGACAAGACCATTTTATTGTCCTAAATGGAAGGACACTGAGTATTCATGTTTTTTTAAAAAAGCCAACCAAAACCTCTACTAGTTGAATTAGCACCTCGACATGTCTGAGAGCGTGGAAAAAAGGAAAAATGCACAGGGCATAATTTTTAAAATATTAATATAGAGAGAGCATAATTTTTAAAAAGGGTATTTCCTTATTGTTCACTGCTTTTTGGGAAAAACTTGGCTATTTTTCACTTGTGAGGTACTCTCAGCTTGATATGCGAAAATCTCATTTCAAAAAATACCGAGTTTAATGTACAAGTTCAGAGTTAGAAACTACTATAAAAGTCCTGCCTGTGAGTTCAGTATCTCAGACAAGGATTTTTATCTTGTAAAATTAAAACGGAGGATAGACCTAAACATAAATGGTCAACAGAATCACCTTTTATGGATTTAAAACAGAAATCGTGCAAAGAGCAGAAACTGACAAATAGCCCTTTTTTAAAAGCTCAATCTCAAGTCACCATCCGCTGAAGCTTACTTTTCCAAGTGTTTGCCAACAGAGTTGTTTCAACATCTCTCTGAAATATGCCTGTGTCCTTTCCTTTCCCACAGTGAAAGGCGTGAACACGTAAGGTTTTGCTCTTTGCAAAGAAGCATCGTCAATTGTCCGGGGCTCTGCCACGGTTTAAGGTTGAAGTGAGATTAAGTGATTTCTGGCCAGTGCATCTGCCAACTCCCTGCAGAGCAGTGGAGAATGGGGGGTCGGCAGCTCAGCTGCCATTGGAGGGTCTGTCCAAAAAAGGCCGAGATTCGGCGGGGGGGGGGGGGGGGAGATGGAGAGAGGCCGACGGCGCCCCCCTCCCAGCCCGCCCGGCCGGCCCGGCGCCTGCGCCGCCGCTCACCTCGGTGTCATTGTTGAGGTTCCAGAGGTCCAAGCGCCCCATCCCGTCCACGCAGGCAAAGAGCGCAGGATGCACGGGGGACCACATGACATCGTACACATAGTCTGCATTGTCTTCAAAGGAGTAGAGCGGCTTGTTGTGCTGTAAAGCGGAGAGACCGTGAAGACTTTGTGGCGCTGCTGCTGCCTCGGGCTGTCTAGCAAGCCTAATTAAAAACTTTGCACATTCACAAAGTGTCATAAAACTTCCCGAGATGAAAGTCCTCGAGAAGGTGAACCGAGCTTTAATGTTACTAGACCTGTCCACTGGCATAAATAAATGGGGGGGGGGCAGGGAGGGACTCTTATAAGGGGCTGGGGGCTGGGACGGGCCGGGGGAGGAGGTTTCAGACATAGTGCGAGACATTCCAGACAGGTGGATGGGGCTGCCCATTAGCTCGGAATCCTCGCCCGGCCAGTCGCTCGGGGCCCGAACCCCAGCGTGCTCTGCCTGCCGGGCTCAGACCTGTGGGGAAGGCTCTGGAAGCTCTGGCGGTCCCGGTGACCCAAAGCCCTTTGCATTGAAGGCAACGCCTGCCACCTCGTGGTCGTTGTCTGTAGCTGCAACTCTGCTTCCAATCCGCTCCTCGGCCAAATTTACACCATTAAATGGTTACTTTGCGGCGGGAATGGAGACACATTTTAAAGGGATTTGTAGTTCTTTGGGGAGGTGAAAGAATCTCGCGGTTCTGGGACTCTGGCTTCTCGAGGGTCAGTTCATCCAAATTAGATGGACTGGTGGGGCTCAGTGCACGGCTCCTGAACCTTCATAGGAGGTGAACCACATTTTCTAAGTTACCCAGTATTTCTAAGAGCCCTCAAACTGATGTGTGTGTTGGAGGGGGGGATGCATTAGCCCGCCCCCACTGCATACAAATGCTTCCACTCTGGAGGGATACAATAAATTAAAATGGCACTCTTGATTTCCAGTGAATATTGTCACATCAAAATAGCACAGAAGTCAGAGGCAAGTTTGAAAGTACACCAGAAATAAAACGTAATTGGACTTCATGAATTATTCATTCCATCTGGCTTGTCTTATTCTAATTTCTGCATAATGGCTTTACTAATCCCTGATCAATTAATGTAAAATGAAATTTAAATGATAATGAAAGCCCTAGAGATAAAAGAAATTAAGTATTCTTATATCCTCTGACAGAAATCTAAACAATGGGAGTTTTTTTCCCTAATGTCTTCTTGATCCAGTCAACTGTCTGTACTCTCTTCATGGGTTCAAATGAATGCCTGTACAGGCCAGAGTGATAAGATCAAAAAACGGCAACATACAATTTGAACAATCAAATCCTTTTCTGCAGAAAATATTCAAAGAAAGTACCTGTGGGGAATCAGCCCCAAATATTCAAGCAAACTCCCAAGATGTGCTATGAGCGAAAGTAAAATGCACAAAATACATGTGCTGAAATCAAGGTGAAAAAAAATCAGTGAGAAGACGATAAAGCTCCCAAAGCCTAAACCTGATGCAAAAAAATTTGCTAAGCTAGTGACTCTAAGTGATTTCTCTTTCCATGAATTACTTTGCTTTGGCATTGCTTAGACCTGAACACAACTGTAAGACTACTAAAGCACCAGAAGATTTTATATGAAGCATTGCCTGTGAGCGGTGTGGTGTATGTGGGTCTTATTTTTAATTTAGGAAGTACTAATGGGACAGTATGTTGAAAAAAGAACACGTGAGATTGAGATCTCAAAAAGAATTAAGCGGACATTAGCCTTATAGTTTTGTATTTTAATATTTTATGACTCTTTTATACCAAAGTGTTTATTCCATATCATGTTTACGCTGTTCTTTGGAACTAAAACTATTTGTCTATTTGCTATTTGTGTAGCTTTTTCTACCTCTCTCTGCTTGAGTTGATATTATTTGATATGTTAGTTCTCTCCAATTATCCTGTTAATCTCTAGTGCTGTTTCTTTTGATGGTGGCTTCTCTAAGAAATGTAGAATATCCTGGAGATTTTAAACATCTGGAAATAACCGCTTAGTTCATGCTACCCAAACCCAATTTTCTCATGTTTAGTAGTATGGAAATGCTGTTATTCGCTAGGTTTTCTTCAGCTTCCCGCCTCCCTGACTGAATCTTAGCTCCAGAGTGTGCACGTTTAGGGCAAGGGAGAAGGATTTATATTTCCAAAGGCTTTGTTGTAACCTTGATAAATTTACAGGATGCAGAAGTCTTGGTCAGGACTGCCGTATCAATTAGGATGCCAAGGGGACCAAACTATGAACCACTAGTTTATAATGGTCCATGCTATATGCTTAGGCTAATTGCCACTCTTACAGTGGTAAGTAGTGCTGTTCTGAATATTAATTGTAGTTTTTTAAATAAAGGAATTTTCCATTCTATCTCATTTGGGGAACAAACGGTAATCTGAAACTCTCATTTAAAAATCTGTCACAAATGCTTAACATATTTCATAATAAATATATCTATAATGAAATGAACATTTCCAGAAAATACATCAAAAGCAATAGGGTCTAAAGATTCTGTTTCTGAATCTTGAAACATACATGTTTGCATCTGCAAAATTGTTACAGCCTGCTATTTCATGATCACCAATTTTGGAACATTACAAGTTTTGAAAAGGTGGACAGTGTAGGGCCGAATTTCACCAGTGATTTTTTGAGGCAGATCCTCTAATATCATTGACCTATACTGAAGCTACAGAAGCTTGACGATTGCAAGTATTAACCCTGCTAAATACTCAAGCCCATTTACTAAACTAAATATTACTCTACCGTGTGTTACAACAGAAAGTGTTTTTCAAAACAATCAAATTTCACTAGGCAAAAACCTCTTCTCTCGTGTGCTCTCTTTTCTGATGCCATGTTTTCATCAGTGACCTGTTTTTTTAAAAAAAAGGAAAACTGCCTTATAACTCAGCCTACGACACGTGTGACACATGCCAGTGAAGGAAAGTTGCAACGCCCTGTGTTTTAGACAAGTTTTCAGGGCAGTGCCAAAAATGCTAAAATACCCAGACATAGATCAATGTGATTTTAATGCCTGGACTCTCAGAGCAGAGAGGCAGGCTGCCAGTCAGTCACCACCCAGACAGACCTGAAGGGCAGGGAAAGGTAAATTGTTGGGTGTTTGCGTGTGCCCGACTCTATACACACATTGTCTAATTTAATCCGCATAAAATCTCTGTAAGGTAGACGGTATTTACAGAAAAGAAAATTACAGTTCAGGAAAGTTAGTAACTTTCCCAAGGCCACGGAGGTTGTGGTGCTGGATTTGATTCTCTGGTTTTCTTTTTTCTTTTTTTTTTTTTTTTTTTTTTTTTTTTTTTTTTTTTTTTTTTTTTTTTTTTGGTCTTTTCAGGGCCGCACCCGCTTGCTAGGGGTTGAATTGAAGCTGCAGCTGCTAGCCAGTAACACAGCCACAGCAACACAGGATCCAAGCCAAGTCTGCAACCTGCATCACAGCTCATGGCAAAGCCGGATCCTTAACCCACTGAGCAAGGCCAGGGATTGAACCTGAGTCCTCATGGATACCAGTCAGGTTCATTACTGCTGAGCCACAGTGGGGACTCAGGTTCTCTGGTTTTTCTCGCTGTTAAGCACATTCTCTATTTCCTGGAACCACACAGTCCTCTCTGAAACACAGGGCAGGTCTTCAGTCTTTACAGAAAAGAGCAGGGGATCTGTTACCTTTCTTCACTGTTCCATTCAATTCAACCAATACTTAGTTAAGTACACACTGTGTCACTTGCAGAGAGAGTGAAAAAAGATCACAGTTGCAATTTTTTGTATCCTGAATCGGTGATTAATCATCCTGAAGATGTTATCCATACAATTTCAGGCATCCTTAGAGCCTTGTGACACTACCAGAAATCTCTCTTTCTTGAAAACTGGTAAACAGGATGGGAATGGCCCTTTAGCCAGCAGAGATTAAAGCAGGCCATGCATTAGAGAGTGAATAAAATGACACTAAAAGGCAAAGGGCTGGGTTCAAGTTCACTGAATGTCTATACAACTTTGGGGGAGGGACTACAATTATATTATCTGATAGGTAGGGATAACACAAGGAAAATGCAACAGAAAAGGAAGCAGGAGAAAGCGGAAAAACTACAGACCTTGGGGAATTTAACTTAATATCCTTGGATCTTAGATTTTTTTTCATCTGTAAGACAGAAAACTGGAGCAATTGACCTCAAGAGTTTCCAGTGGCTTTGTGAGTCTAAGACTCTGTTCTGTAGTAAGGGCTGAATGCAATAAACCATGCTGGAAGTTTAACAAAGAGTTATTCAAAACTAAGTATTATAATTAAAGCCATCTTCCTTGATGTTCTGTAGAATTCATATCATAGCGATTTTTTTTAAACCGTGTATTTCATCAAAATACACAAATAAAAATGTACCAGGGGGTCTTCAGTGAAAAAAAAAATTGAAATTATAAAAATAATAATAGACCTCCTACTTGGTCAACCGGAGAAGGAATAAAGAATACTAAATTTACACAAGAGAGGCAGGTAGTGAACTTGCTTCAAAAAGGAACTGTTACAGCACCCATCAACGTTTTACAATAAAGACTTGATCTCTAGCTTGAGCTTTGATTTTATGAGTATACTTCTGACAATGAATAGAGCTACGTATTTTTCCAATCAGTTAACTGTAAAATGATTTCATGAGAGGTGAGTTTCTATTTCTGATGTTAGAAATGTACCAAGTCATATCTAGGGAATATAGTGTTTATTTCCCTCTATAGGATTTATTTTCCTCTTATCAGGCAGCTTCTAGGCATCCTAATGGTTTAGTTTTTTGAAGGTTGGTTAAGTAGGAAGATTTGCATTAAAATGCCTACTAACAACTCCAAACACTGTGGTTCTTGAGGCTGCATTTGCCTGTAAATGATCAGCTTTCAAAGCCAACCTAGAAAAGTCTCCTCCAACCATGAACCTTTCTTGAGGGGGTGGTGAAGGGGGGCAGGGGGTATTACATGGGTAGGGTGGGTGAGGGTAGGCAACTAATAGTAGAATTTCCATCTTTTTATTCTGAAATAAGTGTAAAACAAATGGAATCTGACCTTGAAAACTATATCCTGTTGAGGAAAAAAAATGATGACGACCAAAATACTAAACAGTGAGTAATAAGAAAATGGTCTTCAAAAATTGTCATGTGGGTTCCTGTGAATTAAAATAAATAGCCAGCCAGTTCTTCCAGGAAACATTAAAATGAGAGAGCACAATATCACTTTCTAAAAAACCACCAAAGGACCCCAAAACTTCAAGTTTACACAAAAATGGATGCCTCTACCATAAAAAGAAAGTGCTTAAACAAACAATGCCAAACTCACCAACCAAGCCAAACGAAACTGGAAAATCAAAAGGTGTTGTGAACTTGTACTGCTGGCTGGAAAACATTATCTGCAACTCAATTTAGGGTTCTTCTAAAGCAGAAACTATCTCATATTAATCTTAATTTCTGTGGCTAACACTAAAACAATACTCACTGTACCCAGATAATATCTTTACCTCTTCCACCATGGTCAGAAATTCAAAATGAGGCAGAAACACTTTGGGCCAGCTATTCTCAGGAGAAAATGTACAGTGGGGCTGTTCATTGTGTGTACTAACCAAAAATACATTTAAGGACTTTAACTTGAATTAGTTAATTTAAAATAATTAGAACAAAGTTTATAGAAATCCAGGAATTTAGCATTTGCCTCTCTGCGAACACAGAAGTTTTGCTAAATAAGCACTGGAGCCACATAAAAGGTGCTCTTTGTTGTATTACCTGCCTCTACTGCTTATTTGCATGGAAGAATCCTTCTAATCCAGGAGGCGCCACCAATAAAGAGGATAATTATCCATATAAAAGAATGTATACATATTCACAGGTTTTGACTAGTATTTGAGAGTTTAACGCCACAGAAAAAGCTACTACGAGCTTTGCCTAGTCACAAAAGGAGTATTTCCCACACTGGCACAATTTTTATGAATAGCAGGTCCACCTAAAAGTTCTTGAAAATGGGCGTTTTAGTGAAACAAATCTGTACAGAATCCCCGCGAAAACGCTCAGCAAGCAGGGCTGCTCTTGTGAATTGAACTGCCAGCCTTCATCTCAGCTGCCGGGGGGCTTGGAGGAAGGTCTGCCTCCTGGCTTATTTGAGTGGAGGCAGGGCAGAGAAGGTCCCTGTGCGGTGGGTTTCTTGGCACCGACAGGTGGCCCTTCTCTGAAGTGACAGTTTCTCTCTGACAGACTCGGTGGCTGTAGAAAGAGGTGTGCGAGTTCACTCCTCTTGGTTACAGCTGCCCAGTTCTATTTCTACTATGGCTGAGGAGTTTCCTATCCAACATGATGTTAGTTAGAGAAGGAAACACACAGTATGTAGATACTGGTCAGGCTGCTGAGAGCCCGTGTGTGAGGAAGCAGAAGGCAAAGGATGGGGATGGTTGCTAAGGATTAGCGGATAGAGAGCGATGATAATGGGCAGGACCTGGAAGCAGCTAGAAGAACAGTTGGAGCCATGCAGGATAAGCAAATATAAATGTATTTGCAGGCATAAGCAGTTATGTTTATTCATTTGCTACTTATTCAGTGTTAAATTGCACAACTGCATTTTACTAGTAGGTGGGTTAAGTGGCAGAACATTTCCACTCTGGCCCTTAAACTGTCCACCACCACATCTGGCTTATAAACTGTCTCCCCATTATAAATAAATTTATATGTATTTGTATATGTGTCTATAAAAATATAAAGATATTTATAAATGTGTATATGTAACTCTCAGAGATTTTAAAATGTAAAATTATAAATCTAGATCCATGGATTACATTTTAATTCTCTCTCCATACTTAGGTCTAAATTCCCCGGGTTAATATTTGCCAGTTCTCAGAGCTAATCTGACATTAGCGGTCTTACTACATTTAGTGTAAAAAAAAAAAAAAAAGAAAAAGAAAAAAAAAGATAAATTTCATCTCTTTTTTTGTTTGCTTGTTTGCTTTTTTGTTTTTGCCACAACCTCAGAATGTGGAAGTTGCCAGGCCAGGGATCAAATGGCATCCAAACCACAACTGCAACCTGTACCTCAGCTGCAGCAATGCTGGATTTTTAACCCACTGTGCCACGTGGGAACTTCCAAATTTCTTTTCATTTCGAGATGCCAAATACCCAGACTTGTCCCATCAAACACGTTTAAAATCTAATGATAACATTATCTAAATAATTAAATTTTCCATTTTACCTGCTCAACAATTGAATATATACCACAGACATTTTATTGTTATAAATGTGTCATACATGCATATGAAGAACACATTTGCAAAGAGTTAAGGCAAGTTTTTTGTGGGTCTGCACCACTGTGTCTCCTGGTGTTAAATGCAGTGTATCTTTTATATCAGAGAGCAGGAGAGCTAACAGTGGCGTTTATTTTAATGTGGAGAGAACAGACATAGAGAATCCTTCATAGCAGAAATTCAAAATATAGAATACATTTGATATACTTTCTGCTTTGTAACAGATTTGCTTACTTTTTTTATTTTTTATTTTTTTTTAGGGCTGCACCTGCAGCACATGGAAGTTCTCTGGACAGGGGTCAAATCAGAGCTGCAGCTCCTGGCCTACACCACAGCTCATGGCACAACTGGATCCTTAACCCACTGAGTGAGGCCAGGGATCAAACCCTCATCCTCATGGATACTAGTCAAGTTCTTAACCCACTGAACCATAATGGAAACTCCTTGCTTACTTTATTTTGTTTGGCCTAAGCCAAAGTGAAATTAATTTGTATTCAAAATGGAAACACTAACTAAGTGTGAGGTGAGGTAATTCAGGATGCTGGAAATGGGCATGAGAAAATAGCTTTGCATTGTCAAGAAGTCACCCGAGGCTGCCTACAATGGACCGACACTGGTTTAGTTTAAACCAGTGAACTTTGCGGGACAGAGGTGCGTTTTAATTTACCTTCCAACATGAGAGACAGAAAATGCAGTGTTAGATCAGGAGGTGGGGGTGGAGGAATCTCTGAATCTCTTAATTCGGTAGATAGTTGTGTCTGTTATTTGTTATTCTCATTCTCTCTTCAAATGTCAGTGCTTAGAAGGAGAAGGCTGGGGAAAGCAACTTGCACAGCATATCACTGAAATGAAAAGGCAAACACTGCCACTCTGGTTAAAAGAGCAAAAGAAAGGATTCATGAAGCCCCTTCTCCCACAAGGATAAAGCCTATTTACTGCATTTTAATTCTCAAAAGTGTTTGTGCTTACATAGATTATTCACACATGCCTATATAAATATTTAACAGCTATAGGTACGTGTTGGTGGGTGAATGTTTGGGGGGGTGGTTCGGGCTGGGGTAGCAGTAAAGACAGGAAATACGAACACAGGGTAAGTCTGGCTGTGACTTGATGATTACATTCTTGTGGTTTCTTTCAAAGTATTCTGCATGGGTGAGCTTAAAACAGGAACTCCCTCCTTCCCCCCAAAAAAAAGAGAAGAAAAGAATTTGATGACTGGTCCAGGTAGCTTTATTGAAAGACAATTTTAATGCTTGCTACCTTATTTAGAAAGGGAGGAGAAGGGGGGAGTGAAAATGAGGATAGGGGAACAAAAATTAAGTGAGACTTCACCTGAATGCCATGTTTATCACACTGGCAGCCAGCAGGGCTTTGGGGTTGTGGAAAAAAATGCATTCTATCATCCATTAAGTTTTAATGGCAGTAAACTATTGATTTCGTTAACCTTCTTGCCTGTGTTAGGGTGTCATGCTTAGATACTGTAATAGCTAAACCTTTAACTTTTGAGTTTTATTGGGGTTTTCTTCTTCTGATATATTAAGACTTTAACAAAATGCTAGCAGAGGTAGATATCAAGGCCCTTTGTCAGAATTATGTAATTTTTAGGTGTTTCCACCAGAGTTTAAAAAAATCTAACCTACTTTAATAAAGTATGCTGTTTCATTTAGGATATCCAAAAGCATTAATTCAGCAACAATGATTTATTAAGAACCTACCATACTCCTTCTACTTTGGGAAAGCAACGAAATATATGATCTAACTGTTCTCAAGAACCTGAAATCCAGGCAGGAAAATGATAATTGTGAAATACAAAAAGAAAATTTAAGAAAACTGGGGAGTTTATTTTCTCCCTTTGTTCCAAAAGGGCTTATGTTGTCTTACAAGTTATATACATTGCAAAGTTAAGAATAAAACACCACTAACGCAGGTAGAATAGACAGCTAATACTAGGATGCTGAGATAAGCTGATTATTACAGTCTGGTACTTAAAAAGGCTCTAAATTACCTGATAACTAAGACAAAAGGGAAAACGCATCCTATCACAAGGAGATATGTAGATTCTACCATTTGAAGGAAGAAAGAATATACATTCCTCCTCAAAGACACATTCTTGGGAAAAACTCAAGCAGGAATTTACTCCTGTCTGTGAATCCCTGGAAGAGAAACCAGCTTTCCGTCTTGTTTATACCAAAGAAAGAGAACAAGTATGAAGCCAGGTGCTAAATTCTGTGGTACAGATGTTAGGTGCCACAGGAATTTGGAGACTGGGGGGATGGGTGTGTTGGTGGTTACCTTGGTCTGATGTGGTCAAGGAAGGTATTATCTAGGACAGGTGATGGGATCTGCCTTGAAAGATGCACAGACTTTGATAGATGGTTAAGGAAGCCAGTTGAGGGAGAGGCAAGCAAAACATGTAAAGGCTGGCTGTGTATATCAGCATGGAATTCCCAGATGGAAGGTGAGAAGTGGGGACAGCCTTGTTGACTCTGAGGATTTGTCCTAAAGAATAATAGGAAATCATTTTGGTTTGAGTAGAATAGGGGTGAGAACATGTGATGAATGGTCTTGAGTACAGAGTTAAAACTTTTTGATGCAATAAGCCACTAATTTATTAAACATGTATGATAAACGTGCAGGGTACTGTGCTATGTGCTAAACGGGTTCAGAGATGCTTAACTTTCATGCAAGTGTTTTCACCTTTTCTAGTGCAGAATATAAAAGAGGAAGCAAAGGAAGTAAGAAAGAGCTGATTTGTATTCTAAACATGGTACATTTGAGTCTCTGGAGATGATACTCAGGTTAAGCTGGCAACTGGAATATAGGTCTGAAATTGAACAAGAGGGAAAGTTTGAGGTCCATGCCAAAGAATCATTCACAAGAGCTGCTGAGGGAGAGGTGGGGGTGCTGCAGGAATAAGTAGTAGATAGTATAAGACGAGTACTAAAAAGAAGCCATCACACTTAGCAATTCAGGGTTTTCCAAAGGTCTTGGAGAGAGAGAAGTGTCAAAAGACTAACAGGGTTGATTGAACAGTGGTTGGGAAATATGGCAGTGGTTGGTCTGGACCCATGTTGGCACTTCAAGTGGTTGGAGAAGCTAATACAAATTTTAGGACATGTCTATGATATGTTAAGCCAACCCTTCCAATCGCAAACCACCAGTCTCTAGGAAGATCCTAATATCACTGGTGCTTGTGTCTAAGGACTGCCTATTTTATTTCTCAGTACCACCTACTTGCCCTTTTGATATAACATTCTTGACATTTTGGACAATTGCTTATGTAACTTTATGTCTCAAATGTGGCATTAAGCCTGGAAAACAGGAGGCAAACAAGATGCACTGAGAGTGGGGGCTGAGGTAGGTAGCATCTGGGTACAATCCCAGCGCTGCCTGACATCTCTGAGCAGAGGCTGGGAACTTTCCTCTGATTCTCTGGTCTTGTGATTCTTTCTTGGTATCCCCAGGGCTGCACTTCTGTCTTTCCTGATGGATTTTGATTCAGCATCGTCCTTGGGTTTTCACCGATTCTAGCATGCTACTTTGATTCTGAACATTTTCACTCACTTTGCTACCTTAAATATCACCTCTGATGAAAGCATGGTTGCTACCCAGTCAAGGCAAAGGTTTCAGCATGTTTGTATACCACAGACAACAAACCAGAAACAGATACTGTTCTTGTAGAGGAACATGATTGGATAAATAGTAATAAAAAATAGGCTTGGATGCATGTAAATCGATGAAGTTAGAACACACCCTCCCACCATGCACAAAAATAAACTCAAAATGCCTTAAAGACTTAAACATAAGAAACACCATAAGCTCTTAGAAGAGATCATAGACAAAACATTCTCTGACATAAATCACAGCCATGATATCTTAGGTCAATTTCCTAAGGCAAAAGAAATAAAAGCAAAAGTAAACAAATGAGACCTAATTAAACTTATAAGCTTTTGCACAGCAAAGGAAACCATAAAAAAAAATGAAAAGACAACCTATGTGATGGGAGAAAGTATTTGCAAATAATGTGACAGACAAGGGTTTAACCTCCAAAACATACACGCAGTTCATAAAACTCAAGACAAAACAAACAAAAAAACCCAAGCAAAAAAATGGGCAGAAGACCTAAACAGATATTTCTTCAAGGAAGAAATACCAATGGCCAATAGGCACATGAAAAAATACTCAACATTGCTAATTACTAGAGAAATGCGAATCAAAACCAAAATGAAGTACCACCTCACAGTGGTCAGAATGGCTATCATCAAAAAGTCTACAAATAACAAGTAGTGGAGAAGGTGTGGAGAAAATGGAACCCTCCTACACTGTTGGTAGTACAGTATAAGTTTGTACAGCCACTATAAGAGAAAGTATGGAAGTTCCTCAGAAAACTAAGGACAGAGTTACCACACAATCTGGCACTCCTACTTCTGGGCATATATTCAGTCAAAACCACAATTCAGAAAGACAATGCATCAGTATGTTCATAACAGCACTACTCACAACAGCCAAGACATGGAAAAAAACAAAATGTCCATCAACAGATGAACGGATAAAGAAGATGTGGTATATATATACAATGGAATACTATTCAGCCATAAAAAAGAATGAAGTAATGCTATTTGCAGCAACATGGATGCAACTAGAGATTATCATACTAAGTGAAGTCAGAATGAGAAAGACAAAAACCCCATATGCTGTCACTTAAATGTGGAATCTAAAATATGACACAAATGAACCTATCTATAAAACAGGAACAGACTCAAGAGACATAGAGAACAAACTTGTCACCAAGGGGGAGGGATTTGGGGGAGGGATGGAGTGGAAGGCTGGGGTTAGCAGATGTAAACTATAATACATGGAGGGGATAGTCAATAAGATCCTACTGTGTAGCACAGAGGACAATATTCAATGTCCTATGATAAAAACCGAACAACTCAAAGATTTTAAAATCAAGCCTAGAGTTGCCAAAGGTGAAACCATGGGGGAGGGGTGAAGGATTAATTGGGAGGATGGAATTGACCCTACTATATATAGCACAGATGACTAACAGAGACCTACTGTATAGCACAGGGAACTCTACTCAATGTTCTGTAATAACCTGTATGGGAAAAAAGAATGGATATATGCATATGTATAACTGATCACTTTGTGTAAACCTGAAGCTAATACAACACTGTAAATCAACTATACCTCCCAAAAATGTTTAAAAAAAGGAAAAATATCCTGTGATAAATAATAATAGAAATGAATATCTTAAAAGAGATTGTATAGGAGTTCCTATTCTTGCACAGTAGATTAAGGATCTGCTGTTGCCACAGCCGTGATGTGGGTTGCAGCTGTGTTTTGGATTTGATCCTTAGGCTGGGACCCTCCATATGTCACAGGTACAGCCAAAAAAGAAAGGAATTTAAAAATAAAAATTAAAGATTAAAAAAATTAAAAAAAAAACATATCTGAATCACTTTGCCGTACAGCAGAAATTAACACAACATTGTAAATCCACTATAATTTCAATAAAATAGGCTTATAGAGTCGGAGATCTAGCCAGGAACTTCCTGTGTACTATAGGAAAAAAAAAGGTATGGGAATTAAACATCTGATGACTTTTATCTCATTCAAAACAAACAAAACTGGAAGTTCCCGTCGTGGCTCAGTGGTTAACAAATCGGACCAGGAACCATGAGGTTAAGGGTTCGATCCCTGGTCTTGCTCTGTGGGTTAAGGATCCGGCGTTGCTGTGAGCTGTGGTGTAGGTTGCAGACGTGGCTCAGATCCCATGTTGCTGTGGCTGTGGCGAAGGCTGGCAGCTACAGCTCCTATTAGACCCCTAGCCTGGGAACCTCCATATGCCGTGGGTGTGGCTCTAGAAAACACAAAACAAAACAAGACAAAGCAAAAAAACTTATCCTTGGACTTAAAACTTCAGTATGTACCTGAGATTCTTTTTAATACATAAATTCTGAGTGTGTGTGTGTGTCAGCGAGAGACAGATTGGGAGGGAGGGAGACTGATTCTTTGATTGATTCAGAGGAAGATTAACGTACTTTTCCATGGGATATTCTTATATGTTTATTTGTCTGGAGCAGAGTGATGCCTGTGAGAGAATGTGTATTGACTATTAGGAAGCCTAAATCCGAATCAGCACCACATAGCAATGAGACATCCTGTACCAGTTAGTAAATGTGTTCTGAACATGGTGATAAATTGGTCTTTGGAATCAGCATTAGCAAACTTTTCATCTTCACCCTATTTCATCAACTGTTCCTACAACTTTCCTTCAACACCCACAGGACCTTCAGGGTGCTGCTGTCCCTGGGAGCCAGACCTGGAAGGACTTGAGCCCTTTGGGCTCTAGGAGTGGTGCGTGTGAAAGAACCTCAAAGGAAGGTCATTACTGTTAACTTTTTTGTCCAGAACTGTGATAATCAAAGATCCTTAGTTTTTGTTTTGGCTGTATTGGATTGGCCCCCCAAAGTCATAGGCTGATATTCTAACCCCAGGACCTCACAACATACTTAAGGCTAAATGAAATCATACGGGTGCGCTCTAATCCCATCGGACTGGTGTCCTTATAAGAAGAGGAGAAAGCGATACAGACATGCACAAAGGAAAAACTATGTGTAGCAGAAATTATCAACATTGTAAATCAACCATGCTTCAATAAAACTTAAAAAAAAAATAAAGATGCATAATGCCATGCAGGCAAACCTAGGAGATGTAGCATGTTCATTTCCAGACCACCTCAAAAAACTGAGTATCGCAGTAGAGAGAGTCATAGGAATTTTTACTTTCCCAGTGAATATAAAAGAATGTTTATGCTATACTGTAGTGTGAAATAGAATTGTCTAAAACAAAAAGTGTACATACCTTAACTTAAAAATACTTTATTGCTAAAAAATACTAATCATCACTTGAGCCTTCCTTGAGTTGTAATCCTTTCACAATAGTAATATCAAAGATCACTGATCAGCAATCACCGTAACAAATACAATAAAAATGAAAAAGTTTAAAATATTGTGAGAATTACCAAAATGTGATACGGAGACCAGAAGTGAGAAAATACTGTTGAAAAATGACACCAATACACTTGCTGGATGCAAGGTACCACAAACCTTTAATAGGGGGAAAAAAAAAAAAAGAGTATCTGCAAAGCCCAATAGGCAAAGTTCATTAAGATGAGGTATGCTTGCATATTTAGATTTATATAGTTAAGTCACATGAATATAGCATACTCTACTCAGCTGTACCTTTCACTTCTCTCAATAAAACTTAAATACTGTTGTCTTTTAGCAAAAACAAGACAAAACCCTCTATGAAAACGCAGGGAGAACTTGGCCATCCTTAAGCCAAGGAGAGAGGCCTCACAAGAAATTCACCTGGTCAATACCTTGATCTTGACTTGATTTCTAGTCTCCAGAACTGTAAGAAAATAAATTTCTGATATTTATCATTCCATCTGTGGTACTTATTCATGGCAGCCCTAGCTAACTAATACAGCCCTCAAGGAAAAAGAGAAGGCAGGCTCTCTTTTACCTTGGCTTCAAATGCACACCCACGCATTTGCCCTATGATTCTGCATTTACGGAACTGCCCCCAAGAGTGCAGAAAGAATGCTGTTTCTGAGCAGCTATTTCACACCTTCCTTTGCCATCAAAGATGGCAGCTCCACCCTGTGCTCTACTGTGTCTTCTCCTGGAAGGGGCCTGTGGTTGATATCAAGTATGCCTCTCTCTGAAGACAGTAGAGTCTCTTTTTAATTTTCAACCTAGCTTTACATCACACCTATGGTTCTGCAATGTTGCTGAGACAACTGGGACAAGGGAGGACAGAGAGTGGAATACTCGAGGCTACCACAATACAGATGCGCCAAACCACTGCAGGGACCCAACTAAACCTGAACCAGAAATTACAATTCTGTTTGATTCAGTCAGTCACTTTTGCCTGAATACAGAGCTATGCCCCCCTCCCCGAAACAAAACCGTATGTGCTTGACACTACTATTTATAGATAGGTAACAAGGACATACTGTATAGCACAGAGTAACCCCCTCAATATTATGGAAAGGAATCTGAAAAGGAATGGATATGTGTTTATGTATAACTGATTTACTTTGCTGTACACCTGCAACTAACACAACTTTGAAAGTCAACTATACTCCAATAAAATTTATTTAAAAACGATAAACAGTTATGCTAAGCTATTAACTCTGTAAAGCCAATAAAAAAGAAAAAAAATCAAATTTCCATAATCTCTATGTCAGCTCCAGCAACAACCAAATCAATAATAAAATATTTTAAATTTAAAAATCTCACATGCTTGGGAGGAGAGTTTATTTTGGTTTAATTTTCTTACCCTCTGCAGGCTCAGTTTTGAAGCCAATCCCTTTCTTTCAGGAACCCCACTCCTGGGTACATGACCAGACAAAATATTCATTCAAAAAGATACACACGCCCCTATGTTCACTGCACCACTATTCACAATAGCCTAGACATGGAAACAACCTAAATGACCATTGACAGATGAATGAATTAAGAAGTTGTGGCACACAAAGACAATGGAATACTACTCAGCAATAAAAAGAATAAAATAATGCCATCCATGGCAACATAGATGGCACTAGAGATTCTCATACTCGGTGAAGTAAGTCAGAAAGAGAAAGACAAATACCATACAATATCACTTATGTGTGGAATCTGAAATATGGCACAGATGATCCTATCTACAAGATGGAAACAGATCATGGACATGGAGAGCAGACTTGTGGTTACCAGTGGGGAAGGGGGTGGGATGCAAGGGGAGTTTGGGGTTGCTGGATACAAACTATAACACCTGGAATGGATGGGCAATGGGGTCCTACTGTACAGCACAGAGAACTGTGTGTGATTGGGTCACTTTGCTGTACAGCAGAAATTGAAGATACAATGTAACTCAACCATACTTTAATTAAAAAAAAAAAGCAAGAAATAAAAGGTAGCTGGAAGGTGAGGTGGGATGGGGTGAGGGCAGGAAAAGGCAAGGCCAGCAGGCAGGGAGGACAGAGCGTGACAGGTGTGCCAAAGCAGAGGTCTCTGATCCAGGGGCAGGGGTTAACCTTTCAACTGCAGAGCAGGCAGGCCCCTGCTGAGCTCTCCTTATCAGCCTCCTGAAAGGCTAATTCCTGCTGAATGGGTTCCTGAGGCTGGAAAAATTTCAAAGAATTTCTGAATACATCTCTGCAGCCTCTTCTCTTAACAATAGGATCTATCAAACTGCGAGGGGAAAGCTCTGTTTAAAAGCACCGACAGGAGATCACAAGAATGTGTTTGATTGCCGAAGTGACTAATTTATTTTTACACAGTATTAATGATGCTACAATAACTAATATCTATAGCCTGGTTTTGACAGTTTATTGCAAGGGTTCCCACTGTTTAAAAAAAGAAGAAAAAGAAAGTATGAAAGAAAAAGAGTGTTTTATTTTGGTACATTTCCATTTGTTAACAAACCTCCCCATAAGCAAAACCAGAGGTCATTAGCAAACAACCAAAACATGCCTGTCTCCAGAAGAATACAGCTCCCTTCATCATTTAAAATACAGCTCTGCTGAAAACCCAAATCAGGACAAATCCTTAACATGAAAAATTCAGAGCAGACTTGAAACCACCTGACTTTACTTTGGGTTTGTGCTCCTTAAAATTACCTAGAAAATACCATAATCTTCTCTTCGTGCGGTTGGATGTGGGCCAGGGCCCTGGCTCCAGAGGCAAAGGGCAAAATGAAAAATCATGTCTGAACAGACAGCTCCAGCCTCGCTCCCAAGTCCATTTGGCCTTGTGACAAAAAGTGAGGTCTGAAGCACATTCATCCAGGGCTTGAGTTTTTGGCCAACACTCAAGACTCTTATAGGACAAACAAAAATAAAATCCAAAATGTTATCGCCCTCGCCTTTCGAAGTCAAATGGGCTTAAATGATATTATGTTGCATACGGTGAGTGGTTCCCATTTATTAGGTAATAGGGAACCAACAGAACTGTATTGAATTGTAGCTTTTTGTTTAGAAGGATCTTTAGCTAAGAGTTTAAATTCCAAGGTGATATTTGATAATAATTGTGTGTGTGTGTGTGTGTGTGTGTGTGTGTGTGTGTGTCTGTGTGTTCAAAAAATGAGAGAGTTGAAAGAGTGTGGCACAGAGGGGAGGGGAGAGAAGAGACATTTCCATATGGAACCAAACACTCTGAGAGCAAAAGGCTAACCACAGGGAGGTGGAGGGCCCAGGGACCCCACTGTGGGACCTGCTTGCCTGGCCTGGGTCCCCCCAGACAGTGGGTAAGCCTCTCAAGGCACTTCACTCGCCTTCAGTGAAAGCTTCAGCTCTTAAGGACTCGCTCTCCCCAACGCCCACCCACTCTGCCGCCCTCACTCGCCCCAGGCTTTGAATGGGTGAGAGCCAGGAGAGACTGTCAAGTCACTTTTACCTCCTGCTGAGCTAGTGACAGGCTCGGCACAAATAGCTACATTGAGCAAGTGCCTCCACGCCACAGATCTGAGAGCCAGGGCTTGAACAAGCCCGTCTGGGGCTATGAATACCGCTGTCTGATCCTCCCGGGGTAGGTGAGGGCTGAGAAGGCAGGACCACGTGTTCTAACGTGCTTTCCCCCCTCGCCCCCTAATCAAAACCCTCTGCTCCAGCCAGTGGGCTGCACCCACAAGCCCCTCTGCACAGGGATCCCTTCTGGCCTCCAAGCCTTTGTTCATGCTGCTTTCTCCTGCTGGGGAAAGAACTGCCCTCTCTCCTGCTTGCAAACTGTCCAACCCCAAGATCCTTAGGAACGCCTGCCCACCAGGGCGCTGCCCTCTCAACACCTCTGCAAGGGCTGCTGCCTCCCCCAGGCCTCAGGCATTGCTTTCTGACTTCTTTTTAAGTGCTCCGTCTGTGGCTGCCTTGAGTCTGGCCCACGTAGTTATATTTAAATATATCTTCACCTCCTTCCTGAAGTGTTGGTTTTCCACATATAGCAAGGTTTTGCTGTGTTGTTTTGTTTTAGGGGCACACCCTCGGCATATGGAAGTTCCCAGGCAAGGGGTCGAATCAGAGCTGTACACACGGCCGGCCACAGCAACATGAGATCTGAGCCACATCAGCGACCTACCTCACAGCTCACAGCAATGCTGGATCCTTAACCCACTGAGCAAGGACAGAGTTTGAACCCACATCCTCATGGATACTAGCTGGATTCGTTATTGCTGAGCCACCGTGGGAACTCCCTGTTTTTTTATTTTAACTTTAACTTTTAGAGCAGTTTTAGGTTCATTGCAAAATTGAGAGAAAGGTACAGAGCGTTCCCATATACTCCTGCCCCCACAGACGGGTACATATGTTACCACCGCTGGCCCTACATTGATAGGTCATTGTCACTCAAAGTCCATAGTTTACCTTCCTGTTCACACTTGGTGTTGGACATTCTCTGTGTTGTGACAAATATATAATAACATGCACCCACCATCATACTTCATACAGAGTAGTTCATAGTTCATACATAGTTCACACAGTGTAGTTTTACTGCCCTTGCTGTTAGAGCAATTTTCATCCAACAATCCTGGAAGGCTGTGGATTTAATGCTGGGGGTGGGGGAAGGTCAGGCGGACACTAGGAATTCTCACTCACTGCTGCGGGGGATATGCAAGACGGTACAGCCACTTTGGAAGATAGTTTCTTACACAATTAAATACACTCTTACCACACAATCCAGCAGTGATATGCATTGGTATTTACCCAAAGGAACTGAAAATGAAGGCCCCCACAAAAATCAGCATCTGAACGCTTAGAGCAGCTGTATTCATAACTGCCCAAACTCGGAAGCAGCCAAAATGTCCTGCAGGAAGTGAACTGATAAACAGTAGTACACTCCGGCGAGGTGGTTCAATAAGAAGAAGAAATTGAGCTATCGAGTCAAGAAAAGACTTGGAGGAACCCTTAGTGTATATTACCAAGGGAAAGAAGCTAATCTGGAAAGGCTACCTGTCACATGATTCCAAGTGTAGGACACTCTGGAAAAGGCAAAACTATGGAGGCAGTAAAAAGATCAGGGGCTGCCAGGAGTTGAGAAGAGGCAGGGATGAATATGCAGAGCAGAGAGGATTTTTAGGGCAAATACGCTATATGATGTTATAATGATGAATACACGTTGCATTTCTATGAACCCGCAGAAGGTACACCACTGAGAGTAAGTAAACTTTAAGTATGGACTTTGGGTGAATACGAAAAAAAAATTCTACACTGTTATTACATTCTTGCATGTTTTGCTATGATAACATGTAGGCTGATATGTGAACATTCATATGTTCATATGTGTTCTTATGTTTGTACAACTGATTGGACAGAAGGGGATAAAATCAACGGAGTGAAAAAGAGGGGGATGACAAATGAAGAATGCAGTTGTCAAAAAATGTCAGTTAAGTGTGGAGAGAGGTGTCTTTGCAGGTCCATTTGGGTTTGGGGCACAGTCGTGTTTTAGTCACTGGGTGCTTGAATCAGAATTTCGAAAAATTTGGAATAAAGATAAAACTTCAGAGTTTATTCTATCATTAATCAACAATATAACAGCTAGTGACTTCATTTCAATTGTATGTAATTTGTCAACAAGGTAACCAGCTTGTATTACATATTAAACACTTACTGCTCTGACTGAAAACTATAAGGAATATAGAATAGGTATGAAATATGGCCACTGACCTTGAGAAGCTCACAGCTCAGTAAAAAGAGAGAAATAATTAACAGATAAATACATTAAAAGACATTTACATTATAGTCAAATGCTATATTTTTGGGTGCTGATTAAAATTATTAAGAATAGTTTTAGGATGGTAGGGTGACACATTATTAAACAAGAGAAAGTTGCAAGTTATTCCACCACCAGAGTCCACTCTTAAATGGCAAATAAAAATAGGTGAATATTTCAAAATATTAAAACCTTTTTTTTTGTATTTTTAGGGTCGTACCCATGGCATATGCAGGTTTCCAGGCTTAGCGGTCAAATCAGAGCTGTAGCTGCCAGCTTAGGCCACAGCCACAGCAACACCAGATCTGAGCCACGTCTGTGACCTACACCACAGCTAGTGGCAACGCCGGATCCTTAACCAAACTGAGTGGGGCCAGGGATTGAACCTGCATCCTCGTGGATACTAGAAACATTTGTTCTTGCTGAGCCACGACAGGAACTCGATAAATGCACCAATTTGTCACTTCCTCAATTACAATCAACTGTGAGGTAGAAAAAATATGGAACTGAAAGTTATCTAAATTACTCCTTTCTAAGCACTGGTTTTCTTTTCTGTAAAATTAGGGAATTAAATTGGGGATCTGTAAAGTACTCCCATGACTGATTTCTAGGACTTGCATCATATTTTTTTGTTGCTCTTCTTTCTTGTTTCCCACCCATGCTGATTCTATAAAGGACATAAAGACTGTTTATACGAAAATAAGTGGTATATTTATTTAATCACTATTCCAAGTGGTGCTGGCATCATACCTGTCTTCGTGGAAAGCTGCCTGCATGGCTTTCAGAGCCCTGTCCATCTCTAAATACTATTTCTGGACCCTTAATTGTTCCTCCCTTTCAGTTCCCCCCTCTCTTGATACATTCAAGTTCATTAATCATCTCTATCCTTATTTTTTTTTTTTGTTCACTTGTTTAACATGATTACTGGAAAATACAAATTGGAAAGGTGGTATTTAGACTTTGTGGGACTAACATGTAGACAGACACTTGTCCAAAAGAGTGGAAAACCATGAAATGCAGGTTGAGGTGTTTGAAATGATTAGTAGAGCAAGTGGAATAGTGTCTGTCAGAATTTCCAAAGGTGCATTCCAAGGAATACTGTTCTCCTAGTGTGCTTGGGGAAAAAAATGAGTCCCAAATCCAGGTGAGTGCAGGGACCAATGCCTGGCATCAATCAGCCTGTTCCTGAAGAGTAAGTTAAAAAGGCCTCTCTGATGGAGATATTTGTTCTCTTGTTTATTTCTGCATTGCTTTTATTTTTTATTTTTTTAAAGTTTTATTTTATTTTATTTTATTTTCTGGTCTTTTTGCCTTTATGTAGAGCTGCACCCGCGGCATATGGAGGTTCCCAGGCTAGGGGTCTAACAGGAGCTGTAGCCGCTGGCCTTCACCACAGCCACAGCAACGCGGGATCCAAGCCGCGTCTGCAACCTACACCACAGCTCATGGCAACGCCGGATCCTTAACCCACTGAGCAAGGCCAGGGATCAAACCCGCAACCTCATGGTTCTTAGTCGGATTCATTAACCACTGAGCCACGAAGGGAACTCCTGCATTGCTTGTAAATCATGGAACCTCTTCTGTCTTAAAAAATAAATGCCTGTTAAGATTCCACAGAAAACAAAAACTGCTACATGTTGTAGGAGATGGCATATGAAAGGTATGTTTTCTTTCAGAAAGTTCATCTAAGTGGCTCCTGCAGGAAGACAGCGCGTAGGGAGAGACCAACCTCAGGGAAATTGCTAATACTTTTGTCACAAACTTGGTTAGGAATACATGGCCATCCTCTGCTCTTAAGGAACTGTTTTTTTCAAATAGACTCCTTCGCAGGATCAGGGAGGGCGTTCTTAGAGAAGAACATGCCTGTTTTAATTTACTACAGATCTAGATATACACAAAATACTGTACAAAGAAGAAACAAGACCCCTCTCCCTTATCACACACACACACACACACACACACACACACACACATGCACGCATTTTGATGGTTCATGGATTGCTATGCTGAAAACACAATCTTAACAGCAAAAGACCAGCAAAACT
This sequence comes from Catagonus wagneri, assembly GCA_004024745.2. NCBI lineage: Eukaryota > Metazoa > Chordata > Mammalia > Artiodactyla > Tayassuidae > Catagonus > Catagonus wagneri. The sequence goes on from PVHT020000174.1 coordinate 4,860,336, forward strand.
CAGTTCGTTTACTAAATTTTGTTAAAGGAGGGCAACTGGGGAGGAGAAAACCAAACCAATCAGGCATAAGTTAGGCTCCATAGGCGGGTGGAAGCCAAGAGTCTCAAGTATAACCCTCCTGGATTGGGGACCCATTATAGCTCTTAATGCAGCTGAGCCTGGCAGAGCGGTAAAGGGGAAATCTGGTTTAAAAGTTAAGTTTTTAATCATTAAGGAAGGTCCTAAGTGAGAAGGAAACTGACAACTTATAAGAGACTTCTTCTTACTTTTGCCTTGGGCTTAGTTCAAGCCAATGAACAGGGGACAGGAGAGAAAACTATTTCACTCTACGGCCAATTCCACAACATTCCTCTCAAGAAACTTCCACAGAGCTGGTGCACTTCCAGTTGTAAACACTGAGGTCTGTTTCCCCAGAATTTATGGGAGGGCCTGTTACTCTACTTTGGAAGGAAAAATGAGAGTTTTCAAAGATTAATTGTATTTATTTTTCCTCTACAAAACTTGTATTTATTCTTTACAAAGTACTTGAAGAGGGAGGACAATCTCCCAATTTTTATTGTCTCAAGTTGAAACACTAGTAATTTGTCCTAATGGTCAAACTCTACTCATCCTATATTGTGGGTAATACTGGCCAACCAACACGTATTAGACGTAGGATAAAGTAACCAAAGCAAGACCCTGCTTTGAAAAAAAAAAAAAAGCAGTATGTCAATGTGTACTAGTCAACAAGTTAAAGAAATAATCTAGAAACTATGAAAGCAACTGATCTTAGAATGTACTAAGAAAAAATCCTTACATGTGCTTTCTTTACATCTAAGACAAATGAGAGTACATCAGTCTTTTAGGCTTGCCACATTTAAATCCCCCTTGAAAAGTCAGAACTTGGTGGGGGTAAGGGCACAGGTTTCAATACTATGAGACTCTTGGTAGGCATCAGAAGTAATAGTGACAGAGTTTGTTGGAGCTAAGAAGGAAAGGAGGAGAATACATTATTGGCTCCAAAATTTAAAAACAGTTACAAGTTGATAAAAAGAAAAGTCCAGTTGAAGATACAGAAGAGGAACAAGTAAACAAAGCTAGCAGAAAGGTCAACGAGACAATTCTGCAACTATCCATTCAAGATGGGGTCACATGGCAGTACATTTAAAAAAATATTCTTGGTCCCTTTCAGTCTCCTTGAACTCACTGATCTAGTTCAAAAAAACCACTTTAATATCCAAGTAACAACAACAGCAACAACAACACTGTTTAATAGTGATAATAGTATTGCTACTTCTTTCATAGTGTTTGTTCTGTGCTTGGTACTGTTCTAAAAGCTTTATATACACTAACTCATTTAATCTTCATAAGTACCCTATGAGATAGGCCATATTTTAATTTTCCTATAGATGAATATTTTATATTCCTATAGATGAATATAACTGCAGTACAGAGAGGTTAAGTAACTTTCCTAAAGTCACACAGCCAGAGTGTCAACTATTCCACGCATTGGATTTTCAATACTCTGTTTCTTTTGGTTGAATGCCCTCCCCTTTGTCCCTTTACCTAGGTCCTTCAAACCTCACCTTGCATGTCACCTACTTTGAGAAGCTTCTTTAGTACACATTTCCTTCTCTATCCACGCTCCCCTGCTTTAGTTTGAGTTAGGGATTTCTCTCATAAATTATGATTTAGAGAAGAGTTGAGTCCCCTTCTTTTGGAGGGAATCACATCCTACGAGAGAGAGACTTTCCCAGGGGAATCTTTAGAGGAGCATTCCTGCATGTAACTGGGCTACAGTGCACCAAACGGTGATTTTCCAGCCTTCTTGAGGAACCTCTTTCCTGCTCACCTGAACAATACTCACCACCTCGAGGGAAAGGGGTGGCTAAGGACACAGTCTGCTTGCCCCCACTCTTTGGCTCATTCTCACAGACTAATTGGAATTCTAATCATCTACTTCACAAGAAAAACATTAGGAGCCACTCTACTCCTGGATGATTGCCTTAGATTTTTTCCCCCCAAAGTTATAGTTTCTTAAATATTTCCTAACAGGATTTTTAAAGCTTAACCTCGGTTTTCTAATTATTATATTCCTAAATTACGGTTATGAATTTTACTGCTCAAAACCACTGCTAACTCAATATTTGCTATAGTATGTCTTTAATGCACATATTTAAAAGACCTAGGGATCACTCGTCCATGTACTAATTCAATGATTTATTAAGTGCCTACCAGGTGTCCAGCACTATGCCAGGTACTGGGGCTACATACAAACTAACACAGGTCTACTCTCAAGGAGCTCACGGCCTTAGAGGGAAAGGGCAGAAATTCTACACATACTAAACGTGAGCAAGACAGAGCTGTTTTTCTTATTGCATTGTCTATAATATAGCCACATGTTACATTTAGTACAATACCTAATCATTTTTCATGAATCCATTTTTAAAGGTAATAACCAATGTTTTTCCTTAGAAACAAAATTTTTCCAATTTCTTTTATTCATGAAAAATTGAAACTATCCTTCCTTTCGAGTAGCTAAGAGGGGGAATAATCAGTTAAGACAGTCATATTTTAACCCTGGCTGAGGATTTAAATGTGAAATAAGTAATATTTATTTCACAGTCTTGCTTGAAAATTGAGGATTATCTTTCAAATTGGTGCGAAGTTATCACCCTTCAGTCACTTTGAAAATTTTTCCTCAGATTCACTGTTTTGTTAAAAGCTCAGAGGACGGAGATGTACGTTAACTGCTAGGACAGATGATACAATGTCAAGAGACACTGGAAGGAAGTCATTAATTTGCACCAATCAGACGTGGGTCGTGAAAAGTTCCAGATGTTAGCACCCCAGGATGCTGTCCAGGATCCACGTCAAAAACTGACCGACGGACACATGGATCAAGTCAGGCCCCAGGAACTGCATTTTAGGGAGCAAAAATTCCAGCGCAGAAAGGATTTAGAGAATATTATCAATACAAGTGGAAGAAACACGAGCCCTTTTGAAGTCTAAAGGAAAGGAATGAGCTGGCAAGAACACGAATAATATCAAGAACCCAAATCCTTGTGAAGCTGTACCAGGACCAAAATAAATATTAATCCAATATTTAATTGGAATCCACTGAAACTTTCCAAGCTGCATGCAATGATAAAAAGTCCAAAGACTCATAACTTGTCTAGCCACTAAACTAAACTACAGTACAGGAAAAAAAATTATCCCAAACCTCAGCAAACAGAAAAGCTGAGTGGAATAATGAATGTTTTAATCTAGCCAAGAGTTCATACTTTATTTCTAAGCATCAATTCCAGCATTTCTTGATGGATGGGAAATTTAATGGGCTAAGATACAGTGAAAGGTAAAGAGTTGGTACTCAACAGAGTTTATTAGTTTATTCAAGCAATGTATTTTTTTCTTTATTGTTTAGAAGGATCATCGAGGATAGACTTTTAAATATGCAGCTTTTAATGGTTTCTTAAAAATAGCCTTATTGATATATTTAAAGAAGGATTTTTCAAGGGACTCATCAACACTGATGAAACAGCCAAATCATGAAAGGAAATGAAAATGGCAAAATGACCTTAGAACAGGCAAGGAGGTCAGAGCAAATTGAAGGAGCTGGTTTGGTGGTGATCATGGAGACAAAGACAGTGTAGGAGATAAAATTGCAGTTTGGTGGAAAAAAGGCGGAGGACTAACCAATGGGAAAGGGTCAGCAAGGTCAAAGGTGGGTGTCTGTGTTTTGCTTTTTTTTTAATTTCCAGTAAGTTGGAAGGAAGGAGACATCACGCATATGGAGAAGAGGGACAGATGATGCCAACTGAGGGCCTTCACATGGGACGACCTTCCATGGGAGGCCCCATGTGGAGACACAGAGGACCTGTATGCCTTGTATTCGCCACATCCTGACCCCACACCCCAATGGGGACACATCTCATGGTTTGTTCTGCTATTCATCTGAACTCCCCTGTATTGCTTCTATGGCAACCATAACAAAACTATTCACATATGGTTATATTTCTACTCTTTACCACTGAGGCAAAGTCATAGAATTTATTTCCTTTTCTTTCTTGCATGGAGTTAAAACAGGTTGATAATTAAAGGGATAAACAGGGAGGTCCCAGTTGTGGCTCAGCAGAAACAAATCCGACTAGTATCCATGAGGATGCAGGTTCAACCCCTGGCCTCACTCAGTGGGTCAAAGGATCCGATGTTGCCATGAGCTGCCCTGTAGGTCACAGATATGGCTTGGATCCTGAGTTGTTGTGGCTGCAGTGTAGACCAGAAGCTGTAGCTCCAGTTCGACCCCTAGCCTGGGAACTTCCATATGCTGTGTGTTCGGCCCTAAAAAGCAAAAACAAACAAAAACCAAAAGGGTGGGGGGAGTAAACAAAGCTCCTCTATTAAAAATGGTTGTATTATTATGCTTTAAAAAATGCGCCTTTAATGATAATACCTTAAATTTCTGACCAAATGACCCCCCCAACCAAATCCCAAAAGATCCCAATGCCCCTGTCACTAATATGCAATTACAGTTGACCTTTGAACAATATTGGTTTGAATGGTACAAGTACACTTACACATGAATTTTTTTTCAATAAATATTATACCTGTATTTTTTTTACAGATATTTAAATTGACTAAATGTAGGGAAAACTTTGTATTTGACTAGAGAGTCCAATATGTGCAATCAAAAGAATTAGGGTTTGAGTGCTGATTCTGTCCAAACTGTTTCAGTTTCCTGCCCTGGGGTGAATCATGTATTTACCAATTCCTCTTTTTTTTTTTTTGAGGAAGAGATAGTAGTACTCAGATTTTCAACTGTGAGAGGGGTGGATGCCCCTCACCCCTATGTTGTCAAGAGTAGACTGTACTTATTTTCTTAGTCAACTAAGCTAATTAAACCAGAGAGAATCATTTACACACTTCAAGACTCTACAAGCAATGCGCCTACTTGGTGTTTATAAGCTAAATCACTCTTTGGGGGGACTGTTTAGAAGCCTAAAGCTCTTTAAAAATATGCTACATTAGATTCTTTTTTTTTCAGGCTTTCCCCCAGATTTAAAGAAAATCATATATAAAGTTAATGGAAATATTAATTTTTTCAAATCACAAAGAGAGTTGACAATGACAGTATTTTTCTCCAAATATACTTTTTCATTTAACTACAATATTTCTAAAATCCTGTGTAGAGAAATTTGATTTTTTAGTCTTAATCTTCAAAATCACAGCTTCTCTCTTTCTAAAAGTGTGTGAAGTGCTATTGTCTCTTTGGCAATCACATTACTTATGCAAAGTGAACTGATGTGGACTTTGTTACAGTCTTCAAGATTAGATTCATTTCACTCAGGGTGTTAATTCCAGCATCATATTCTCCCCTGGAACACGTTTTCTTCCCTAATAGTATTTTTCTGTTAGAAATGCAAAACTCTTGGTGGGCGGAAGGTACAAAATGCACGTCTGTGTGGTTGGATTTTCCTGTTATTTAGTTTTCCTTTAAACATTTTTTATTTTGGTTATCTTTATGAGCTATACTTATTTTTATGCACAAAGTATTATATTGAAGCCACGTTAAAAAGGTGACATCTGACTAGTTCAGAGTCTTATTTCTTAGCATTAACCCTTTCTACAGTTTGGAAGAGTCTTCCTTATGTGATTTAATGTGTAATCTGCTATGGTCTGAATATGCCCTGCCTGCCCCCCCCCCGCCCCCAAATTGGTTTGTTGAAATCCTAGTAACCAAACATAGTGGTATTAGGAGGCAGGGCCTCTGGGAGTTCATCAGATCATGACGGTGGAGCCCTTTTTAATAGGATTAGTGGCCTTATAAAAGAGACCTCCACAGAGCTCCCCCAGCCCCTCCACCAGTGGCAACACAGCAAGCAGATGCTGGCTATGAACCAGGATGGGAACTTCACCAGAATGTGAGAAGTAAATTTCTGTTGTTTATAAGCCACTCAGTCTGTGATTATTTTGCTATAACAGCCTAGCTAGACTAAGATAGGATCTTAAGTATAAGGGTATCACTTATCTCAATAAGCAAGGCTCCATCACAGACTTCTTCACCTCTGGTCAAGAGATTCCAAGTTATCCAATGAGTTTAAAGATTATCAACATAACCATTACCATCAGAAGGACCTAAAATATAACTACCCATCTTCTTTTCTCTGCTCTACACTTATGTGAAAATTCTCACTGTCAACAAGAATTTTTTTAAAAAAAACCCTTGGTTTACATTTTTTTTTTCTTTTTTCCTTTTTAGGGCCGCACCTGCAGCATATGGAAGTTCCCTGGCTAAGGGTCGATTTGGAGCTGCAGTTGAGGCCTATACCACAGCCATAGCAACACGGGATCTGAGCCATGTCTGTGACCTGCACTGCAGCTCGAGGCAACACTGGATCCCTAACCCACTGAGTGAGACTGAACCCACATCCTCATGGATACCAGTAGGGTTCTTAACCTGCGGAGCCACAATGGGAACTGCTTCAGTATTTTCAAAACAGTTTTTATATTTCCACTTTCCTCTTTTTTTGAGATAAAGGAGGTTATCTTCAGATGTAGTCTTGCAAAAATGACTGGTCATTTTAGGACATGTTGCTACCATTTCCTTTTAATGTTGTGTGTTCAGATTAAGAAGGGGGGAAAGACTCTAGCCAAAGCTGTCAAGAGTAGTAAGCATAACCATTGTTCCCAGTACATCCCCACAAGAGGTTATGATTAATTGAAGATTTCAAAATATATTTACAGTGGAAACCTTTGGCCAGAACAAGCAAGGTACTAACGGTATCATGAGGCCTGGCTGGGGAGTGGGACACTGGTTTTCACTCTCCTGCCTGAGTCCTGAACTAGCTCTCCAGGACCTCAGGAAATAGGAGGAAACCCCTTAAAAAACTGAAATGCCGCCCACTCCTCTGCAGGATGGGGAGTTTGAAACAGAACTTCACGTTGGTTTAGAGCATGGCTCTTCAAATTTTGGCAGCATCAGGGTCACTCGGAGGGTTTATTACAATAAAGATTGCTAGGCCCCATTCCCAGAGTTTTGGATGCATACGTTCTGGGATGGGTCCCAGAGAATTTGCATTTCTACTAAGTTCCAGGTAATGCTGCTCATGCTGATTCAGGGGCCACACTCGGAGGACCTTTTGTTTAAAATTATACAAGTGGTGTATTTTCTCCACCTAAATTTGTTAACCTGCTCATGGTAAGTTGGGGACAGGTTGTAGAAAGTTCTGAAGGTAGATTCAGGAAGTTTCTGAAGACCTCAGAGGTATATCAATGGCAGTTTTTCACAATTCCTATAAAACTGTAAATTCGACATCACCTATGAAATGCATCTTTGGTATTTACCTCCTCAAATCGGAACATCCTCTGGAGTCTGGGCCCCCTGTCTCATTTCCTGCAGAACCTGAGCTAAACCTCCCCTGTTCCCTGCCATGTCCCAGTTCCCATCACTGCTAAACATGTCTCTGACTTCATCAGAAATTGGGATCTTCCATCATTATCTGCTCCCTCCTCCACTGTCATTACCTAAATCTACGCCAAACTTTTTTTTCTGTTTTTGTTGTTTGTTCATTTGTTTTGTGTTTTATTTAATTAATTAATTTATTTATTTTTTTGTCTTATCTAGGGTTGCACCCGCAGCATATGGAGGTTCCCAGGCTAGGGGTCTAACAGGAGCTGTAGCTGCCGGCCTTTGCCACAGCCACAGCAACGCGGGATCCGAGCCACATCTGCAACCTACACCAAATCTCACAGCAACGCCGGATCCTTAACCCACTAAGCAAGGCCAGGGATCAAACCTGCAGCCTCATGGTTCCTAGTCGAATTCGTTAACCACTGAGCCACAACGGGAACTCCAAACTTAACTGCCCCCTCTGAGGTTCAAATGTTTTGTGTTTTAGATTCCACTTTTTTTCCTTTTTTTTTAACAGATTTATGTCAATTTTTTTTTCCAGTCTTTCTGGTGTCCTGCCTCGTCTCGCCACTGCAACTCCACATAGGCACCTGACATGATCTTTCTCAATTTTTCAGACAACCCATCATGGATCTACACATTTCATCAGCTCCTTCTCTTCAGGTCACAAACATGCTCAAGAAGTACAAAAACCAAATCCTTCCTTGGCCCGGCCTTCCCCTCAGGCTACCACTGGATCTTCTGTTCACAGCCTATCGTAGCCTATATTTAAGTAGGACGTGTAGTCTATACTTTCTGTGTCCACTATCTTCCCTCCTCACTCCACAGCCACACTCCACCTGTCCCCACTGCTCCTCTGGAATTGCTCACTGAGCTCCATGCTGTCTCCCTCTTGTCACTTTCATCTGTATATTCTTTGTCCTGCAGCATCAGTGGCCTCAAGGTTGTACACTTGCCATCTTCAATTCACTGTCGATTCATAATTTTCTCCTTGGAACAAATGACTAACTATGTGCTGATCACAGCCATATCTATAGTTTTAACTCCACTCTTGCCCCTGAGATGCTTACCATTACCTTTGAGAAATTTCCAGACACCTCAGTGGGAGGGTGCCCCAGAATGCCAATTTTCTGCCCCAACTGAAACCTGCTCCTCCTCCTCTACTTCCTGTTGTCATCACTGGCACCGCTGTTCTTTCACTCAGATGCCTAAGGCAGAAGTGTCAGGATCTTCACTGACTCCACTTTTAAGGCAGCTGCTCACTACCTGCACTTGATTTTCTCTCTCTGGGACTTGTGCTCTCCTCCGCAAGCTCAGCATCTCTGCTGCTGCCAACATTATGGCTCTGATCAGGATGACCTAACTAGTCTTATAAATGGATTTCTTGTCACCAGGCTTAGTATGCTGATGTGGATGAGAACACAGCTTTGCGGGGGTCACAGAAATCTGGATTCGAATCCCAGTTTCCCCACTTTCTTCCTGATCACATCAGGCAAGTCATTTACATGTCTATTTCTTCTTCTATAAAATGGGGTAATACTATATACTCATAACTTCACTGTGAGGGCTTAATAACCTAATGTATGTAACACATTTAGCACAATGCCTGGCACACGGGATGACCTCAGTATGTGTCGGTCTTACCTCCCCCATTCCTGCAAAGCATCGTCCATAGAAGATTCCTTAAAATCAAATTTTGATGCATTCCTAAAATTTCTTGTCACTGTTTATCAAATAAAAATATATTTATTCAATCAAATATGCACCTATTTTTCCAGCCTCATTGCATGTCTTTTTCTAACTGGATCCCTGCTTTCAGCCATTTAGATAAAAACTGCTGTCCATGCATTTACCCACCTCCTGGGAATGCAGCCTGGTCTGTAGTTTGCCAGGTGAACTACTCCAACAAGGCTTCCGCCTCGCTGTGAAGACTTTCCTGACTGAGGCTTAAAGATGGACCTGCTGTGGTCGGGGGCAGTGGGGGGAGTGGGGATAAGGCGATATAATGTGTTTTAATCCTCTCTCCCTTCATGCTATCCTCACCAGAATTTGTAAAAATTAGCATCCTGTTTGGAATTCTAAGTCCCCTTTTTGCATGTCTCTTCCCCATTCTTTGTGGTCTCATAGCATGTTTTAGAAATCTCAGTAGTGATTTCACCTGAGCCAACCACTCACTGCCCCCCCTTCTTCCCAGATGTTTCTACCAGGCCCTCTGTGTCTCCCATACCACTGTTAAGGCATCTGCCCCCATTCTTAGCCTTCTCTTTGAGAGCTCCCTGGACGGCCTGTCCCATAAACCTATCACCTTGCCACCTGCCGTCTCCTCAGGTAGAAGCTGTTCATCATGGTCTATTATTTTAAGTTTTTGCTTTATAAGGCTGCGCCTGCCGCATATGGAAGTTCCTGGTCTAGGGGTCGAATGTGAGCTGCAGCTGCAGGCCTATGCCACAGACACAGCAATGTAGGCTCCAAGCCATGTCTGTGAACTACACCCTAGTGCATTGCAACGTTGGATCCTTAACCTACTGCGCGAGGCCAGGGATCAAACCCTCATCATCATGGATACTAGTTGGGTTCATTACTGCTCAGCCATGACAGGACTCCCGTCATGGCCTTCTCTATTTCAGAATAGTGGGAAAGTCAGCTTCTTACTTGCTCTCCAGGGCAGTTTCATGGCTCTTTGGCCCTCTAGTAAAAAGTCCTGCTTCTTTAGGCCACTTGTCTGTACCATCCTTTACCTCTTTTGATCTCTCTTTCTAATTCACTGAAGACGTTACTATTAGGATCACTGTCTTCTTTCCTATCCCTGTCTTGCCATTATTACCCTGGCCCACTTCAAAGCCCACAGCATACTAGAACCTTGACCTTTCATTTCCATGACTACCTCATCTTCAGTGAACTTCACCTTCACTCAACTTTAACTACAGACATGACCATGTCCTGGACCCTTTAAAACAAAAAAAATCACGTGGAATTATTTCAGTTTGAGATGACACATCCAAACATTTTCATTTTCTAACAATTTACTAACTCTAACAATTTCTAAAAATTTACTTTTTCCTTATTCAATTACTGTCTTCATAATGTTCTTTGCTCTGACAGGGACTTCCAACTCCCGGCTCCCCCTACTTTTTTCCTGTCTGTGTTCATTGCCTTTCTGCTTCCAGCTTAAAATCCTTAGCCTCTAACATCACACACTGTCTTGTCCACATTTCCAAATCTTATGTTCTGTGGTCCTTCCATTACATTCCAGCAATGCTCCAGCCCACGGTCCACCTAATGGTCCCTATATGTGCTTCTTGGAGGAAGTCAGCCTTGAAGACTGATGCCGCTAAAACATTCTGGCCTCCAATCCAATTGAGTGCCCCCCCCATCTGTCTTTGTTTCCCTAATCAGCCCTTCCTGTCTCTTCTGTGACCAACTTAACCTGCTCCCTGCAGCAGCTCCACTTCCCACAATAACTTCATCTCCTGCCTCACTGAGAAAAGATGAAGTGAGAATTCTTTCTGCTTTCATTCACCAAACCTACACACGTCTATATTTGCCCCCCACCCTTTCCTTTCCTCTGTTACTACATAAAAAAATGTCTCTGCTCAAATTTAAAACTCACCCCCCTACCAATACTCTGCATCCTACTCACTCCAACACTTTTAACACCCTTTCTTTGCCATACAGATTTTTCTACTCTTTTTCTTTATTGGCTCTTCCGTAATAGCCATATCCTCAAGAGTCTCTATGGTCTTAGAAAAAAGAAAGGAAAAAAAACCCTTTCTGCTTTCCATCCTCATAGCCACTTCCTGTTTTCCACTCACTCCTTAACTCATTATTATTTGTGTTCTAACCTCAACACACTCCGATGGCACTGTACTTTCCATGGGCACCAGTGGGGTTACTAAATACAAGGGACATATTTCAGCCTTGATGTTCCTTCTCTGAAATATTTGTTACTATTAATTACTCCCTCTTTTGATTTTTAGTTTTATTACAGAAAATTTCAAACATATTAAAAAAGAATAATATCAACATCCAGCTTCACTATTTATCAATACATGGCTAATCCTATTCATCTATATCCACAAGCCATTCCCTTCCCAATAGATTATTTTTAAGCAAATGCCTGACATCATCTGACTCCTTCTGTAGATATTTCTGTGTGCACCTCTCAAAGGTCAAACCACTTAAAAAATGATAATATCATTATGACATTTAATAATTGATAAATATCAACAAATACTCAATATTCATATTTCCCCAATAGTCTTATTTTTTAATGGGTTGCTTGCTTGAATCAAGGTCTATATAGCATCCATATTTTGAGATTGAAATGTCTCAAGTTTTATTCTGTTTTGTTTTGATATATGGCTTAAACCTCCACTTTTTTTTTTCATTGAAAAAAATTTTTTAGTTTTGTTTCTTAAATGAGATCAGTTGTCCTATAAACTTCCCCACTGTCTGGATTTCATTGAATCCTGTGGCATTATTTAACATTTTGAATATGTATTTCTAATTGCCTCTAAATTCAGAGATCTGGTGGATTGGTAAGATTCAGATTCATTTTGGGGTGCCTAATTCAAAGGTGGTATGCTACACTTCCATCATTATGAAGGTGGTTTCTATTTTTAAGATATTATCAGCAATAATCACTGCTTCAGTCATCATGGGTTGCAAAATGGTAATATTCAAAACTTATCATTGTTTCTTCCCATATTAACCAGAATATTTCTATAAAGAAAACTAGCCTCATCAACTATTTCCTAACCCCAGGATACAAAGCATACAGAAAAGACAAAGTAGATCTTTGATTCTTTCAGAATGAATGAGTGCTTGATACTTTCCTTTAGTTGTTGAATTTTAAAATAATCAGTTGGTTTCCCTACAAGTCTGCAAAGATGACCAATGACATTTAATTTTTTTCTTTTTTCCTGTTTTCAGTACCATTATTAACTCAATTTATTACTCTTCTTGATACTATTTGGACAGCAGAAATTTTTTCAGCTTGGCTTTCAAGCCCTTTGACAAGATATTTATAGTGTTTGGTAGTTTCCTTATTTCTATCATGGTGAAATATTCTAGACTAATTTTGTACACTTCCTGCTCCAGATCTAGAATCTGTAATTTCTTTCAGGATCTCTGGTTTCTTTTGGTGGATCTGGTATTTAGAAAGCACAATCTAGACACCAGGAAAGCACTTCTATTGGACTGGTCATTGTCCTAAGAACTTTTTGATAAAGCCATCAATCTGTGTTCTTTCAGGTTTAGAGATAACATACATCATGAGTTCTTAATGGTAAGTCCATTTCAAATTTAGGATTACTACAGTTTTTACTTAACTTTGTGTATTTGAATCTTTCAACGCTGCCAATATCAGTTTTCAATGGTATCAACACAGTTGTTTAATTTATATCAAGATACAAAGGCAACACTATCAGAGTTATAGCAACAATACAACCATCAGTAATATGAGTGTAGAAGTAGTTACAATTTTTTTGGTAGTCTTTTTCTTATCTTTATATCTGTTTTTGAATGTACAGTCAAAATATAGGGTTTTATAAAATGGGAAAAAGTCTCTTCAAGCAAGTGGTGCTGGCAAAGTTGGACAGCTGCATGTTAATCAATGAAATTAGAACACACCCTCCCACCATGCACAAAAATAAACTCAAAATGGCTTAAAGACTTAAACATAAGACATGACATCATAAAACTCCTAGAAGAGGACATAGGCAAAATATTCTGACATAAATCACGCCAGTGTTTTCTTAGGTCAGTCTCCCAAGGCAATAGCAATAAAAACAAAAATAAACAAATGGGACCTAATCAAACTTCCAAGCTTTAGTACAGCAAAGGAAACCATTAGAAAACAACAACAAAGAGACAATTCACAGAAAGGGAGAACATTTTGCAAATAATGTGACAGACAAGGGCTTAATCTCCAAAATTTATAAATAACTCATACAACTCAACAAAAAAGCAAACAACCCAATTAGAAAATGGGCAGAAGATCAAAACAGACATTTCTCCAAAGAAGAAATATATATGGCCAGTAGGCACAAGAAGAGATGCTCAAAATCACTCATTATTGGAGAAATGCAAATCAAAACTACAACGAGAGAGATTGGATTAAGATGATGGAATAGAAGGACTGGAGCTCAACTTCTCTCATAAAAACAACAAAATTACAACCAAATGCTGAGCGACCTTCAACCGAATGGACTGTAAACTTTCAAAAAGATATTCTGCTCCAGAAGACAAAGAGGAGACCACATCGAGAGGTAGGAGGGGCGATTACGTGATATAAGCACCCCATACCTCCAGGGTGGGAAGCCCCACAGACTGGAAAGTAACTGTATCACAGAGACTCACCTAAAGGACTGAGACTTCTGAGCCCCACATCAAATCCTCATGCCTGTGGATCTGGCACAGGGAGAAAGAGCCCCCAGAGCATCTGGCATTGAAGGCCAGTGGAGCTTGTGTGCAGGAGTTCCACAGGACTGGCGGAAACAGAGACCCCATTCTTGAAAGGCTCACAAAGACTTTCACGTGCACTGGGTCCCAGGGCAAAACAAAGTCCCCATAGGAATGTGGGTCAAACCCGACTGCAGTTCTTGGAGGATCTCCTGGGAAAATAGGGGTGACTTGTTGTGGAGGAAGGGCATTGGAGGCAAAACTCTTGGGAACATTCAACAGCCTGCCTTTCTCTGGAGGTGGCCATTTTTGGGAAAATCTGGCCCCTCCCATCCGTACTGAGAAGGTCAAACAATAATCCAGGTGGGATCACAGTCCCACTCATCAGTAAACAGGCTGCCTAAAGACCCCTCAGGCACACAGACACCTCTAATCTCACCCAGAGCCAAAGCCCCACCCATCAGAGGGATAGGAATCAGCCCCACCTACCAGTGGGCAGGCACCAGTCCCTCCCATCAGGAAGCCAACAGCAAGCCTCCGCATACCAACTTCAGCCACAGGGGAGGCAAACACCAGAAGTAAGAGAGGCTACAACTCTATTGTCGGCAAAAAGGTCACCACACCAAAAGCATATAAAAATGAAAAGACGGAAAACTGTAACTCAGATAAGGGAGCAAGAAAAAACCCCAGAAAAACAGCTCAGTGATGAGGAGATTATCAGCCTCCCAGAAAAAGACTTTATAGACTGTTGATGCTGAAGATGATGCAAGACATTGGAAATAGACTGGAGGCAAAGATTGATAATTTACAGGAAACACTGAGCAAAGAAATACAAGATATAAAACTTAGGCAAGCGACATGCAAAATACTGAAATAAAAAAATTCATTAGAAGCAGCCAACAGCAGAATACAGGAGGCAGAAGAACGAATCGGTGAGATGGAGGACAGATTAGTGGAATTCACCAACGTGGAAAAGAGAAAAGAGATAAAAGATTGAAATAAAATGAGGAGAGTCTCAGAGAACTCTGTGATAGTGTTAAAAGCACCCAGATATGTATTATAGGAGTGCCAGAGGGAGAAGAGAGAGAGAAGGGGACAGAAAAAAATATTCGAAGAGATAATAGCCAAAAACTTCCCTAACATGGGCAAGGAACCACTCACTCAAATCCAGGAAGCACAACAAGTGCTATATGAAATAAACTCAAGGAGGAACACCCCAAGACACATATTAATCAAAATGACCAAAATTAAAAACAAAGAGAAAATCTTGAAAGCAGCTAGGGAAAAGAAACAAATGACATACAAGGGAACCCCGATAAGTATATCAGCAGAATTTTCCAGCTGAAACTCTGTAGGCCAGACGGGAATGGCATGATATACTTAATGTGATGAAAGGAAAAAATTTCCAACCAAGGTTACTTTATCCAGCAAGGCTCTCATTCAGAGTTGAAGGAGAGATCAAAACCTTTACAGATAAGCAAAAGCTAAGAGATTTCTGCAACGCTAAACCAGCTTTACAACAAATCCTAACGGAACTTCTCTAGGCAGTAAAGAAAAGTCCACAACCAGAAACAAAAACACCACAACTGACAAGGCTCACCAGTAAAGGCATATATACAGTAAAGATACTAAATCATCCATGCACAATTGTGCTACCAAAATCAGAAATCATGAGAAGAGAGCACAAATGCAGGACACTGGAGATGCACTTGCAATTAAGAAACCGACAACTTAAAACAATCTCATTTATATATAGACTCCTATATCAAAACTTCAGGGTAACCACAAACCAAAAATCTACAATTGATACACAAACAAATAAGAAAAACCAACTCAAATACAACATTAAAGATAGTCATCAGACCACAAGACGAGACAACAACAACAAGAGAATAAGGCAAGAAAAAAAGAGCAACAAAAATCCAAAAGTTAATAAAATGGCAATAAGAACATACATGTCAATAATTACCTTAAATGTTAATGGAGTAAATGCCCCAATCAAAAGACACAGACTAGCTGAATGGATACAAAAACAAGACCCATGTATATGCTGTCTTCAAGAGACCCACTTCACTTCTAGGGATACATACAAATTGAAAGTGAGGACAGAAGAAAATATTACATGCAAATGGGAATAAAAGGAAAGCTGGAGTAGTAATACTCATATCAGACAAAACAGACTTTAAAATGAAGACCATTTTAAGAGACAAGGAAGGGCACTACATAATGATCAAAGGATAAATCCAAGAAGAAGATATAACAATTTTAAATATCTATGCACCCAACACAGGATCACCACAATATATAAGGCAACTGCTAACAACCTTAAAAGGAGAAATCGACAATAACACAATCATAGTGGGAGACTTTAACACCCCACTTACAGCAATGGATAGATCATCCAGATAGAAAATCAATAAGAAAACACAGGCCCTGAATGAAGCATTAGACCAGATGGACTTAACAGATATTTATAGGACATGCCATTCAAAAGCAAAAGAATAAGTGTGCACAGAACATTCTCTAAGACTGATCACATCCTGGGCTAAAAATCAAGCTTTGGTAACTTTTAGAAAATTGAAATCATATAAAGCATCTTTTCTGACCACAGTGCTATACTCCAAAATCTCTGGGATGCAGCAAAAGCAGTTCTAAGAGGGAAGTTTATAGCAATACAAGCCTACCTCAGGAAACAAGAAAAAGCTCACATAAACAACCTAACTTTACATCTAAAGCAGTTAGAGAGGGAAGAACAGACAAGACCTAAAGTTAGTAGAAGAAAAGAAATCATAAAGATCAGAGCAGAAATCAATGAAATAGAAACAAAGGAAACCACAGAACAGATCTATGAAACTAAAAGCTGGTTCTTTGAAAAGATCAACAAAATTGATAAACCCTTACCCAGACTTATCAAGAAAAAGAGAGGGGACACAAATCAATAAAATTAGAAGCAAAAAGGAGAAGTAACAATGGACATCACAGAAATACAAAGGATCATAAGAGACTACTATATGCAACTTTATGGCAATAAAATGGAAAATCTGGAAGAAATGGAAAAATTCTTAGAAAAGTACAATCTTCCAAGACTAAACCAAGATGAAATAGAAAATAAGAAAATCACAAGTTCTGAAATAGAAACTGCAATTAAAAAACTTTCAACAAACAAAAGTCCAGGACCAGATGGCTTCACAGGCGAATTCTATCAAACATTTAGAGAAGAGCTAACACCTACCCTTCTGAAACTATTCCAAAAAATTGCAGAAGAAGGGACACTCCCAAACTCATTCTATGAGGTAACCATCACCCTGATACCAAAACCAGACATAGATACCACAAAAAAAGAAAACTATAGGCCAATTTCACTGATGAACATAGATGCAAAAATTCTCAACAAAATACTAGCCAGCCAAATCCAACAGTACATTAAAAGCATTGTACATTATGATCAAGTGGGATTTATCCCAGGGATGCGAGGATTCTTCAATATCCACAAATCAATCAGTGTGATACATCATGCTAACAAACTGAGAATAAAAACCGTATGATCCTCTCCATAGATGCAGAAAAAACCTTTGACAAAATCCAACACCCATTTCTGATAAAAACCCTTCAGAAAGTGGGCATGGGGGAACCTACCTTAACATAATAAAGGCCATCTATGACAAACCCAGAGCTAACATCATTCTCAATGGTGAAAAGCTGAAAGAATTCCCACTGAGATCAGGAACAAGACAAGGATGTCCCCTCTCATCACTACTATTCAACATAGTTTTTTAAGTCCTAGGCACAGCAATAAGAGAAGAAAAAGAAATAAAAGGAAGCCAAATTGAAAGGAAGAAGTAAAACTATCACTATTTACAGATGACATGATACTATACCTAGAGAATCCTAAAGACTCTACCAGAAAACTGTTAGGGTTCATCAATGAATCTGGCAAAGTTGCAGGATACAAAATCAATACACAGAAATCAACTGCATTTCTATATACTAACAATGAAAGATCAGAAAGAGAAATTAGGGAAGCAATCCCATTTACCATCACATTAAAAGAAACAAATGCTTAGGAATAAACCTGCCTAAAGAGACAAAAGACCTGTACTCTGAAAATTATAAGGCACTGATGAAAGAAATCAAGGATGACTTGAACAGGTGGAAAGACATACCATGCTCTTGGATTGGAAGAGTCAATATTATCAAAATGACTATACTACTCAAGACAATCTATAGATTCAATGCAATCCCTATCAAATTACCAAGGACATTTTTCACAGAACTAGAACAAAATATTTTAGTTCATTTGGAAGAACAAAAGACCCAGAATAGCCAAAGACATCCTGAAAAAGAAAAACAGAGCTGGAGGAATCAGGCTCCCTGACTTCAGACTATGCTACAAAGCTACAGTCATCAAAACCATATGGTACTGGCACAAAGACAGAAATATAGATCAGTGGAACAGGATACAAAGCCCAGAATTAAACCCACGCACCTACAGTCAACTAATTTATGACAAAGGAGGCAAGAATGTACAATGGAGAAAAGACAGCCTGTTTGATAAGTGGTGCTGGGAAAACTGGACAGCCACATGTAAAAAAATGAAATTAGAACACTTCCTAACACCATGCACAAAAATAAACTCAAAATGGATTAAAGACCTAGATATAATACCAGATACTATAAAACTCTTAGAGGAAAACATAGGCCAAACACTCTCTGACATAAATGATAGCAACATCTTCTCAGATCCACCTGTCAGAGTAATGACAATAAAAGGAAAATAAACAAATGGGTCTTAATTAAACTTCAAAGTTTCTGCACAGCAAAGGAACCCCTAAACAAAATGAAAAGACAACCCGCAGAATGGGAGAAAATATTTCCAAATGAATCAACTGACAAGGGGTTAATCTCCAAAATTTACAAACACCTCCTATAGTTCAACACCAAAGAAAGAAACAACCCCATCAAAAAATGGGCAGAAGATCTAAACAGACAATTCTCCAAAGAAGACATACAGATGACCAAAGAACACATGAAAAGATGTTCAACATCACTATTAGAAAAATGCAAATCAAAACCACTATGAGGTACCACCTTACACCAGCCAGAATGGCCATCATCAAAAAGTCTACAAACAACAAGTGCTGGAAAGGGTGTGGAGAAAAAGAAACTCTATTACACTGTTGGTGGGAATGTAAATTGGTGCAACCGCTGTGGAAAACAGTATGGAGGTTCCTCAGAAAACTCAAAATAGAATTAGCATTTGATCCAGCAATCCCACTCCTAGGCATTTATCCAGAGGAAACCATGACTCGAAAAGACACACGTACTCCAGTGTTCATTGCAGCACTCTATACAATAGCCAGGTCATAGAAACAACCTAAATGCCCATTGACAGAGGAATGGATAGGGAAGATCTGGTACATATACACAATGCAATATTACTCAGCCATTAAAAGGAACGAAATAACATTTATAGCAACATGGACGGACCTAGAAATTATCATGTGAAGTGAAACCAGTCAGACAATGAGACACCAACATCCAATGCTACCACTTAAATGTGGAAACTAAAAAAAGGACACAATGAATTTCTTTGCAGAACAGATACTGACTCACAGACTTTGAAAAACTTATGGTTTCCAAATGAGACAAGTTGGGGGGTGGGGGGATGAACTGAAGGTTTGGGATGGAAATGCTGTCATATTGAGTTGTGATGATTTTTGCACACCTATAATTGTAATAAAATTCATTAAGTAATTAAAACACCCCCCCACACACAAAACTATAATGAGGTACCACCTCATACCTATCAGAATGGCTATCATTAAAAAGTCCACAAATAAATGCTGGAGAGGATGTGGAGAAAAGGGAACCTTCCCACAGTGTTGGTGGGATGTAAGCTGGTGCAATCACTATGGAGAACAGTACATAAATTCCTCAAAAAGCTAAATATAGAATTGACATATGATCCAGCAATCCCACTCCTGGGCATATATCCAGACAAAACTATAATTCAAAAAGATATACGACCCCGATGTCCATAACTGTACTATTCACAACAGCCCACACATGGGAACAACCTAAACGTCCATCAACAGAAGAATGGAATAAGAAGATGTGGTACATATATACAATGGTATACTACTCAGCCATAAAGAAAAATGAAATAATGCCATTTGCAGCAACATGGATGCAACCAGAAATTATCATACTAAGTGAAGTAAGTCAGGCAGAGAAAGACAAATACCACATGCTATCACTTATAGGTGGAATCTAAAATACGGCACAAATAAACCTATCTACAAAACAGCAACAGACCCAGAGAGAACAGATTTGTGGGCTAAGGTGGAGAGGGGAGGGAATGGGACAGACTGGGAGTATGCGGTTAGTAGATTCAAACTACTACATTTAGAATGAATTAACAGCAAGGTACTGTTGTACAGCACAGGGAACTATAAGCAGTCTTTTGAGATCAACCATGATGGAAGATAATATAAGGAAAGGAATGTATATATATGTTGTATGACTGGGTCAATTGCTGTACAGCAGAAATTGGCACAACATTGTGAATCAACTATACTTTAATAAAAATAATTTTAAATACAGGGTTTAAGGGAGTTCCCATCGTGGCTCAGTGGTTAATGAACCCGACTAGGATCCATGAGGATGCAGGTTTCATCCCTGGCCTGGCTTGGTGGGTTAAGGATCTGGCATTGCTGTGAGCTATGGCATAGGCTGGCAGCTACAGCTTCAATTCGACCCCTATCCTGGGAACCTCCATATGTCGCTAGTGCAGCCCCATAAAGACAAAAAAGACAATGAAAAAAAAAAAGTCATTTAGTATTGCTCCATACCATAAGGTTTTGCCCAATTTGCACCACACTAATGTTGATTCGTGTCATGTTATTTCAAAGTTTTCAGGAAAGAATTTTAAGATTTTATAACTATAAAATAATAGTTCCTAAACCAAATGAACTGCCAAAGTATACTCAAAGAATTATGACTATTACCTCTATTCCTTCTAGGTGCCAGCCTCGCTATAAGTAATAATTTGTGTGTGGTTAATCCTTCCAATTTTTATGTTTTAAAATTTTATTGGAGTAATAGTTGATTTACAATGTTGTATTCAAATGTACAGCAAAGTGAATCAGTGATACATATAAATACATTCTTTTTTCCCATATAGGTTATTACAACCTATTGAGTAGATTTTCCTGTGCTATATTTTTTGCATCTATTTTATACAGTAGTGTGTGTATGTTATTCCCACCCTCCCATTCCTCCCCTCTCCAACTTTTAAAAATATATGATTGTTATACAATGACAGCACACTATTTACACTTTTCCCCACCTTGCTTTTCTCATTCAAAAATATATTCTAGGCATCACTTCATAACAGTATATGGATGTCTTCATTTCTTTCTACACCTCTATAGTACTCCCTCAATGTATATGCACCATATTTTCGATTTGCCTAGTGTCCTATTGATAGACTTCCGGTTTTTTCTCCCAGGCTTTTGCTATTCAAGATAGTCTTTCAACAAATATCCTTCTACATAAGTCTTTTTTTCTTATTTTTGCTAGTATTTTAGGCATAGAATCTTAGAAGCAGAAATTGCTCTGCCAATGAGCAAATACACATTATTTTTAGGTATTGCCAAATTCCCCTCCATAGCATTGTACCATTTGCATTTCCAATGACACTGCATGAGAATAATTTTTTTGTTTCATCACAAAGGATGTTATCTTTTGGATCTGTATCAATCTCATAGTCGAAAAGAGGTTTCTCAATGTGGTTTCAGTTCGAATTTTTAAGCGTGATTGTTTTTCACGTAGTCAAGAATCAGTTCTGTCCCCGTTACAGTCCTCCATTAATACCCAGGAAGCCATGTGCATACAAAATTCTATTTTTTTATTTCTTGGGTTGTTTCTTCCCTTCCTTCCTTTCTTCCGTCTAGGGCCACACTCGTGGCGTATGAAAGTTTCCAGTCTAGGGGTTGAAGAGGAGCTACAGCTGCCAGCCTACACCACAGCTACAGCAATGCGGGATCCGAGCCGCATCTGCGACCCACACCACAGCTCGTGGCAATGCTGGATCCTTAACCCACTGAACGAAGCCAGGGATGGAACCTGCATCTTCATGGATACTAGTCGGGTTCATTATCACTGAGCCACAACAGGCACTCACAAGTTGTTACTTTTAAATCTCCTTTTCTACTTCCATGTCTCCTATTTATTTTCTAACTATTCTTCTTGCTTTGGTTGTGTCTTAGTCTTTCTTTTAAAACCAACACCTTGGACTTAGCAATCATCATTATTCTGACTGTTGTTACATCTGTACCTGCAGCCCAGAGCTCTCCCTCTGCTTCGTCCCAGATGTCAAAGTGCCCTGGGAAGGTGCTCAACTGTGCCTCCCAGGTACCTTAAATCCAACTGTGACCCCACTCTGCATGGACGTGCCTCTCCCCTGGTGCTCCCAGCACAGGGAACATCACCACAGATCTCCAGTGGCCTTTTTTTGTCCTTTTAGGGCCGCACCTGTGGCATATGGAGGTTCCCAGACTAGGGATCCAATCTGAGCTGTAGCCACCAGCCTCCATCACAGCCACCGCAATGCAGAATCCGAGCTGTGCCTTTGACCTACACCACAGCTCACGGCAATGCCGGATCCTTAACCTGCTGAGTGGGGCCAGGGATTGAACCTGTATCCTCGTGGATGCTAGCTGGGTTCGTTAACTACTGAGCCATGACAGGAACTCCATCTAATGGCCCTTCTTAAACCTGGGGTTCTTCCTGCTGATTCCATCTCTCACCTTCCTTGTAGCAAGTCAAATCACTATTCTCCCTAGCTTTTACTTTGTCAATAAGTTTCAAATCCATCTACTTCTGTTCCAAACTACTGACCTAAGCCACTAGCCTTTCCTAGTTTTTCTTGCTCTCAAACATGGTCGGAATTACCTTTGAAAATACAAATAAGACAGTGCCATTTACTTGCTTAAAAACCACTAAAAGCTCAAAAAAAAAAAAAAAAAAAAACAACCCACCCCAAAGCCCAAGAAACCCAAGTCCTAAGCCCTGTATTTCCATAGACACAGATTATATAAGCACTGCAAAGCTCTGGACAATGGACACTAAACCTCTGGGGAGAGGACTGAAGGGTAGGCAGTGAAAGGGGTGCTTTGGGTAGGCTTATTAGCATTAGCGAAGGAGGACTTGTTTTATCATTATTTGAATTATTTGGATTTTCACAATTAGAGCGTTCTCAAATATTATTTATATATATGTTAAAATAAATAAAAAGGACTGAGAAAGTGAGCCTTCACTAGCTCTGAGGCAGGTCGGGGTTGCCAGAAGTTTGTAGGAATTCCCAACGCCGGGTCTCCCAGAAGAGACTTCAGATTCTCTAAAACTCCCCCAGGGGACAAAACTGTCCTCTATAACTATCTATCACCTGAGAACTTAAATCAAGGTTTTCTTACCTTTGTTGTCCACAGTTTGATGGTCCAGTCAAACGATGACGTGACAAACAGGTGGGAAAAGTCGATTGGGCCCACTGCCATGTGGCAGTTAATTCCTGTCACCGGTCCTTGGTGACCTTCGAAGACTTCCCCGATGCCTGCTTTGCTGCATGAGAAGAACACATAAGCGGAATTTCAGTGACCTTTGCAAAGCAGTGATTGCTTAAAAAAACAAAAAAACAAAAAACTTGTCTCTGCATGATTACATCTCCATAACTTAGAACAGCCATAAACCACTAGACATGAAACCACTTTCACAGTTATCTTGAGAGAAATAAAATGCTCTATGACTACTGGTGATTAAAAAACAATATGGGGCAATAATATCGCTTTAATCTTCAGAATGTACCATCACATTTGATCATTTAATCCTTTTTTAGGAATTCCTCAAAGCCCACCACTGCCAATGCAGCTATTTTGTTGAGAACATACAATCAGCTCTCTGTATCTGCAGATGCAAGACTCGTGGATATGCAGGGCCAGATGTACTGTGCTATTTTATAGAAGGACTTGAGCATCCTCAGATTTTGGAATCTTCAGGGGCTCCTGGAACCAGTTTCCCATGGATTCAGATACTAAGGATGCCTGTGTACTCAGATCTCAGAGTTTTCGTATTTACAAGCTGATTCTACTCTGGCGATGACATTTGGCACAACCTCCGTATTAACTCTTTTTAGGGAGCCTATCGGCTATAAAGCTCCGTATACCCTTGAAAACATACATTTACCCTTTCAAGAAAATTTCTTAAACTAAGTTGACATACCTGAAAATGTAAAACTTTGTGAAAACCCTTGTCAACACAAAATAATAGGCATAACGTAAATGTAATACAGAGATAATGTTTTCACTGAAAGCAGAAGAGAATTGTGCAAATCCACTAGATGTAAATTCCTTAAGGGCAGTGCCTTGTTCTTCTTGTTGCCAAAGTGTCTAAAATATAATAAATGCTCAGTAAAGATTTGTTGAACAAAGCAGCCAAGAAAGAGACAAACTTATGTCCTCCCCCCGTCCCCATAGGAGGACATTTGAGAAATGGTGATGCACAGTTTGAAAGTTATCCACAGGCACATGTCCCTTATTTAACTAACCTGGAATTATAGTCTGCCCACAATCCCACCCAATAGAAAATATACCAAAATGTTCGATTTTAAAAATTCATGTGCACGAGGTTATTAATATGACAAAACAGAGAGGGATTGTGGAATCTAAATATTATGTCACTAAGAGTGAAAATGAATTAAGATATTAAAGCATGTGGGCTTCTGGAGCACCAATAAATGTCAGTGTGCTGAGCAAAATTTGAAATCCTGAGCCAAGTTCTGCAGTGTGTTCCATGTAACAGGCACTCAAAAATTATGCCTAGTGAAACTGCTAACAGCAGTTTCACACGTGATCATTTACATTTGTTCTAGAGAACACAAGGAACTGATCTTTGAAGTGGTCCCTGTTGAGATTTCACCTGCTCTTAACAGCATCCTGAAAGGGTTTATATGGTGCAAAATGAGGGCCTTGTTTAAGTTATGGAAGTGGATTTGCACCTTTTCTATGTTAGGTGAAAAACAGAAATTCCCCACCTCTCCCCTGTAGCCCTGTATGGCCCACTTAAGATTACTATGAAGCCAAATGTCAGGGACTTTACAACTTTACCAAGATCTGTATTTTATATTTCAGATGGATGAACCAGTGCAAAAAGCAAAATCGAGCTCGGTGTAAAATGATTTGTGGTTTGTACCCTCCTTGTGAACAACAGTGCATCTTCTGACTATGCTTGAAAAGGACCACAGGCATGAAGCAAAAGCATTTATCCTGTCAACTGTTATTCACATTAGAGAAAAATTTTTTTTAAATCTGAAAGTTATCAATGAACATGTTCTATAGCCTCCACAGATAATTAAGGCCCTAGGTTAAGTCAACTGAACCTATTCCCTGTTGATTCTAACAAATATGGAGATAAACCTCAGTCTGAATGTTTAGTCCACTGTGCTCTCTGTGCCCCTCAGGCCACGGATGACATTCTATTTGTCTTGCAGATACTCGTGTGTTCACCTTTCCCATCATCATCATCATCAGTCTTGGAGAGAGAAGCAGGTTTAACACGTCTTCAGGTTGGGCAACATCGAGCACTGCACTTTGCTAAGAGGAGATGGCAGTGAACGTCTGCATGAATAAACAAATTTATCATGTCTTTTAGTCACGGGAGCAGGGAAAATAGTGCTTGTCTCTATGGGCAGCAGAGTGGGAACACCACAGCGTACTGTCATTGGAAACAGCATAGAGCTGGGCCAGGGATGCTTATTAGTTCCACAAATCACAAAAACACAAGACGATGAACTTGGAACAATTTCTGGTTCCTCATCCAATATAAATAGCCTACGATGAGTATACAAGATGAAAAAATCAACTGAATTTAGAACTACTAAAGTGAAAGAGAAGTTAAGCATCAAGGTGAACACGGTGAACCTTTCAAAAGATGCAAGTCCACTTGTTGAGCTGGAAGGAAACTTTAGAATCTGATTTATTGGATTCCACTTTTTTCCTGAGGTTTTATCAAGAGAATCTGCCAATCTCTCAATCAATACAGAGTTCCCATCACCTGGAGTCTTCACAGTACCCTGTGTATCTCACACTAGTCCAGCCTCTGGGAGCAAGGGCCCTAAGGCACTTCCTTATATTACTTGGTTATTGTCATTTCTTTACTCCCCTTACAGATCTTTAACTCCTCACTTACTATGTGCCAGGCATGGGCAGGAAATCAATAATGAAATGGAAATACTTTAGTAAGGCAAAAATGGCAGATGACTGCATAGTTGAAATAAAATGTGATTAATGCTAATTAGAAGTTACATAGAAATATATAAAAGAACAAACCTATCTGACAGCTTAAAGTCCTAGCCCACTTACTCTAATTTTCTTCCAAGTACTTGTCTTAAATGACATACTTACTTGTTTACTAGTTTATTGTCATTCACCCTCAAGCAGAATACAAACTCCAGGTCTGTTTTGTTCCTTACTGCATCTTTATGATATGACGGTACCTGTCACATGGTAGGTTCTTAGTAAATACTCTAATGAATTGAATATTCTTAGTAAATATTCTAACCAATATTCTTAACATTCTAATGAATGAATGGGGAATGAAAAGGAGAAAATGATTTTATTTGCCCAAGAAAGTCAGGAGAGACTTCAATGTGGACAGACCTTTGCGGTGGCTCTTGAAGGATGGATGAGGAGCAACTCACCAGGCTAGGAAGAGAGAAATACCAGACCCCGTGGAAGACACCCATTGTACAAACTCACAGAGGTGCAGTGGATTGGCAGTATCTGGGGATGCATGCACAGCTGGAGCCTGAAGGCTGAGGCTGGGAAGGGGCATGTCAAGGGTAGTCAGGAATCTTCCATAATATGCTAAGAAGCTTGGACTCTTCTCCTCCAGGCCTCGTGAACCATCAAAGGCATATATATGGCTAATGACCAGAGCAGACGGCTGCTATAAAATAACGAAGACCTGAAGCTGTGATTTGTATTTCTTCAGAAATGCCTTTCTCTTAATGCAAGGTGGTTGTAATCCAGAAAGCGATAACAGACTTTTGGAAATGAAGAACATGTCATTGGTAAGAAAACAGAAAATCACCTTCCATGACGACAGGCTGTGTAGACTGTACCCTCCTCGCTGCCAACCACGAAGTTATTGACGTCTCCCGTCGGGAAAGCCATTCCGGTAACAGCCACAGGCTTGGACTTATTGTACACCAGCTCCATGCTCTCCTACCAAAACACGGCGTGGTTACATTCCCTCTGTCAAATCCTTGCCATGCCAAAGATAGCACGGAAAAATCATTTGACTAAATCGTCTGTTTGCTTTTCACACAGCGTTACAAAAGACCCCGGCTGTGCCAGAAACCACGCTTTACTGCTCCTGACATTCATGCTTCTGTGTATCTCTGGTTTCAGGCTGGCTGGATTTCATCAGCGGGTGCTGCTGCTTCTTAAGTCAGGCAGAGATGACAGGTGAGAATTTTGAAACTAATGGTGCAGAAACTAAAGATAATACTGTAATGGTTACACTTGTCAGTCCCAGGCTTTAATAAAACACACAATACCCTTGTATTTACAAACATTTTCAAAATCAATTGTTCGTGAGAATACACATGTATTAATATCATATGTACTAGGCACATTTGTCAAAGCAGGAGTGTGTGTCCTCGATGGACTAAAACCAGAAAGTTGTCACTCAGGTCATAAAAACCAGATTTCAACAGAGACTTGATTTCACGAAGGGCAGACACTGGGTGTGCAGGCTGAGAGTCTGCAAAAAAAGTGTTTAAGTCTTTAAAACACTAAATGAAAGTCTTGACTTTATCTACACTTATTTTCAAAATCGAGAATTAAAGTATATTTTAAAAGATGTTCTGCTAAGTCTAATGACAAGTGAAGGATGATTATAACTAATGTCCCTGAATATTTCTGCCTATTTACATCAAAGAGCCTGCTTTGTGCACCTGAAGTAATTAAAAAAAAAAAATTCTAGTGGGTCATGTCATTATATTTGGAAGTTTAGTCTTTTTATGCAAACAAATAAACCCAGTCATCGCAGCCAAGGGGGCCATAAATTGGAAGCACAAGCCAACAGTCTGGGAAGCGCAGAACACATGGTCACATGACACCCTCTTGGTTTGTGAGAGCCACACACAGTGACTGCATCAGTGAGCGGAGGCCTTGATGGTGTCATTCAGAAAACTGGACCATCTGGTGGTCTGCTCCGTTGCTACACTCAGCAGCAGGAAGGTACAGCCTCTTGGTCACCCACTTGGGACAGAGAGGGACAGGGCAACTGCTGTCTTTTTCCACGTCTGCCTGCCATCCACAGCCGTGCCACGAAATGCTCCATCTCTGTACAGAGACAGGCGTCTGCGGGCATGCTAAAACTAATAAAAACAGCCATGTAGCCCCCACACGACTGGCTTTAACCTAAACAAACACACATTTAATCAGTAAAATGGGCAGTTAAAGATTCCTAATTAGAGGGGTCCCTCATATCTGTTTGTAATCTCCATGCTTTTAAAAGAAAACAACATATTGCTGAGAAATTTAAGACAAAGCTATAAAATACCCGCACACAACTCCCAACTTGTATAAATGTTAAAGATCAGCAAAAATAGAGGAACTTATAATGTAAGGACCTTATTAGCTCTCTCTGATCCCCCTCAACTAAAATTATAAAAAGAACTTCATTAGTCTGAGTGTTCTCTCCATCTGTATTTTGTGGAGACTTAGGGGAGGTTCTTTGTGATTTCCACATTTCCTTATGTTATTATCTCGAAACTTCCAGCATCTTCAAAAATTGTGACAGAGACATTCTACGACTGTTGTTCCAGAAAAGGGGACAGGCATATTAAAACTGAGGAGTATGTCCTAGAGACCTTTTACAATTTTCTCGATGTTTCTGCACATTCTCAAAGGCTCCAACAGCAAACTCTTCTCTTTTACTTGGGGGACATTTAAAGTACTGCCCCCCTCAAAGAAATGTGGAAAGAGCGCAGGGATGTGTGTTTTTTATGTGTATATATGTGTCACTGTCTGTGTACCTACATTCTGAAAGTTGCATTTAGCTGCCTCCCCCCGTGGTCTTTTCCATTTCTGTCCCTTTGCTTGGCTCCCATGACTGTAATCAGGAGCGGTTTGGAAACCTTGGAACTTTTTCATTTTCGACCTCTCATTTGTTGAACAAGGAATGGCAGGAGCCACACTAACAAACATTCCAGAGGAGAAAACAGATGGTTGGACTCATTCTTCAAACACACAGGCGGTTGTCTAGGCTACGGATACAAGCAAGGGCTTGGATTTCTGTTTTGCTGGGATGCCTCTTCTCCCAGGCAAGGACCGGGACCTGTAGTGGATGGCTCTGCAGAGCTCCATGCCCGTTTGCATTTGTTTAACGATGCTGTAGGGTACGTGCAATTCCTACCACAGGCAACTTCCATAATTGGTATGCTTTAAAATGGATTATTTCATTTTCACTTGAAACTGACCTAAGGATTAACATATTATAATAATTACATGATTTGCGGTAAAGGAAATGGGTTTTGGCTTCCAGAGGAGACTGCTGAAAACAGGCCCCATTCTTTCAAGTGTATCCACTGATTTTAGCTTCTCTAGGATGTGAGGGTTTGGCTTTTAAGGAACTATGTTCCATTAGGCAGGTATCTCTTTTAACCAGGATGCTCTTATGTGTAGGGGAAAACAAACCCACCTGTGGAGTGGAGAGCATGTCCAGGCTCCAGGAACACATTTTACCATCGGTAGAGACAGTGATGAGGTTATGAGCATTCTGGGTCCCAACAACATTGACACAGTACACGGGATGCTGCAAAAAAACATAAACACGGAGGATCAGACACTGATCCAAGAGGAAATGCTTGCATTTGAGTGTTGAACACACTACTCCAAAACAAGGATTAAAGAGTGACATAATCCTACAATAATACAAGCCTCAGGTCATTTGCCACTTTTGATTTGAACTTGTTTTCTTTTTAAAAGCTCTGGCAGCAACATGTAATAGTGGAAATTACAAAGCTCCACCTTGCTCAATCAGATGCAGTGTAATGGAGCTGAAGCAAGTGGGAAAAAATAAGGATTGATGGGGAGAAGCAGCACAGGGAGATGAAGGTATGTTACTTAAGTGAGGTTCTACCGTATAGTTTGACTTCTAAGCTCACCAAGGGTGATGGAAAAAGACAGCCTTCAAAAGGGTTAGAATGACTGGCTTTTGGAAGAAATGTTACTAAATCTGGAATTTGGTGCTTTATGGCCACAGTGCCAAACACCTGAAACATTCTTTATAAAAAGCAGTTAATATTCATCAGCCCCTATGATTTGAGGGAGAGATATTGGTGGTGGACATTAGTGGCACAGGGACCTAGTAAGATAAAATTAGGTTCTTTCATGTTGCTGCAAAATCTGGGGTAACAATAGATTTCGTTTTCAAAATATTAGAGTAGTATGGAGCCTTAGATTTGGCCAGGACCTTGAGAAAGGTCACTTAAACATCCCAGGAATTGTAAGCAAGACGCTCTACCCTTTTGTCACAACTCAAAAAGGTTATCCCGCTCTATAGAAGCCTAAACGGTGGGCTCAAATCATTTGCAGCTGCACATTAAATACTAAATGGAAGGTTAGCATAAGCAGAACCTAGCAGTGATTTGGGTTAGATTTCAAGCAGCTTAGCCATCAGTGGCCAAACCACAACTGACTTGATGCTTCTCTGTGCAAGCAGCTAAATCTTTTGCTTGATGAGTTACTGTCCATAATACCTAGCCACAACAACAATGAAACAATCTCTAATATTGGAAAGTTGATATTATATAAAGGATGGTTCCCCAACTATTATTATCATATAAACTCCTGGTCAGAAGGAACTGTAATAAACACCAAGGGCAGTCACTCATCTGCCGCCACCAAGAGGTGGTCCAAACTCCTCTTAAACACCTTTCTTAGCCAGCTTCAGAACTAATTCCTGGGCAGTTCTTCCTTCCACCAATGGGAACAGGGATAGCACTGCTTTCAGAGCAGTGCTCTCTGACATCCTACAGATCAAGTCAAAATAATATTTATAGATTGTTATGTTACACCTCTTCCCCCTCATCTTGTCTTATTCAGACTAATCACTGCCAATTCCTTCAACTGTTCCCCAAGTACCTGGTTTTCAATACCCTCTCCATCCTGGTCACTCTCTTTCGAATATGCTGTATTTTGTCTGAGTTCTCCTTCCAGTGAAGTGCTGAGAACGAAACACAGCTGTCTACCTACATTCTGGTTAACAGCATACAGAAATACAGGGATCCCTAAATTGTCGATTCTCATGTGATTAAAAAAAAAAAATGCCTGTGTTAATGCATCCCAAGATGACACTTTATTTTCTGGCAACTGCATCACTTCTTTTACTCATGCTTACAGACAGTCAACCAAAGACCCTATGTCTTTTTCAAATCATGTTTCTACAGGAATGAATGAATCAGTCTTAGTGGATCTGGACAGTGGAAAGCACAGCAGAGATACAGAACTAAATCTTCTCCTAATCAGGTCTCTAAGTATCCAAAGGACTAACTGGTTGCGGGACCATGGACAGTGTTTTTTCCCCCAAGTCTCTGGTGTATGTGGAACCTACAGCAGTGTGCAAACTCGAGGGTGAGTCACAGGGAGTTCTCAGCTCTACCTGCACGTGAAGTGCAAGCATGGATGAGACAGTCTTGCCTGAAAATGGCAACCTCAGTAAACCGAAAAAAGGGAAAGCAAGGTCCAAATGTTGCTATGAGCCCCAAACCCACCTAGTGTTTTTTAGCAAGAGTCCAGTGGGGTTTCTTTTGTTAACTACAGAGCGGCACTACAAATCACCAAAACTCTAATGGATCGGGACTCCTAAGGGTGGGGGTAGGAGGGACAGAAGGCACCTAGAAGGATGTAGAGAGCCAAATGCCTCGAGAAGGAATGTGTGTTGTAGCCCCTCCCAGGCTTTAATCAGCACTACTGGCCTGCGCTTTCAGGAGTAATAAAACTCAGTTTAAAAGAAAAGGGAGAGATGTAAAGAAACCAGAACAGAAGCAGATACGTGGGCATGCCCACTTGTGCACACACACAAACACACATCCTTCACTTAATGGAAAGAAAAAAAGCAATGGTGCAGCTCATTTTTCCAGTATAGATGCCAGATTGTTTTTATTTACTTTAGGAATAAACTTACTGTGTGGCAGATGGTTTTTGCTTTTAATTCGGATTTCCTGTTGTCCCAAATACATATGTGTGGTGGGTGTGAAAGGAAATTAGTTAGTAATCTGTGGTGGGCCTCTTTTTCCTTAACCACTTTTGATCCTGGTACCAATCAGCCAGGCATTAGTGGATGTTGGAAGACAGTCACAAAATTAACTGCACTTTGAGCTATGGATTCAACAAAACACAGCAAAAGAGAAAAAAAATGTGATATTATTTTCTAAAAGAAATAACATCACCATCTCTGGTAATAATAGTATTTTAGTTGTGATAATCATATTCTAAGTTAGTTGAAAAAGAGCTTTGGAAGAGCTCCTGGATTTGGATTCACCTCCAAAGCTTTATGCTAAATGTTCTAATATTGGGACTTATAGCTGTTTGAAATTTCGGAAAGTATGGTCACAAATGTACCAGATATACACAGAGCCAAGAAGGGGTTTTGTGCTCCTTGAACAAACACCTGCATTAAGTCCATCTCCTCCTGGGTCACAATTTTCTGTTATTAGTTTGGAGAGATGAGGTAGGCAAGAGCAATTTTCCCAGATTTCCAAGAACTAGTTTCACCTGCATGTGTCTTAGGCCCAAGTCAAT
Organism: Catagonus wagneri; assembly: GCA_004024745.2. Taxonomy (NCBI): domain Eukaryota; kingdom Metazoa; phylum Chordata; class Mammalia; order Artiodactyla; family Tayassuidae; genus Catagonus; species Catagonus wagneri. The sequence continues at coordinate 4,892,997 of PVHT020000174.1, forward strand.
CAGAATTAAGGCTGACTTGGTATTTGTCAGTTTCCATTGTCCATCTTACAAGAGTGGAAGAATTTTCCTCTTCCTCGTCTCAGCTAAAGCAGCTAGAAGTCCTTTTTCAAAGCTAGATGGTTTTGAGACCAGCAGATGAAACAAATGAGGCAACCACATTAAGGAAATGGAAACAACAGTAGAGCTGTATCCTTGGGCATAATTTGGGCATTTCAGAGAAAGGACATCAGTTCCCCTGAATGTCAGAGTAGCCAAGATTGATGAAGACATGTCTGTCTTCTCATTCCTCCTAACAATTGTTAAACATACCTGTCATTCTCTTAAAGGAAATGACAGAGTAGTCATCTTATGAACACTATACTGAACCTCTTCTGCTAAATTATGGGTAATGGTTTTGAGATGTTGACTCTTAACCCTAGGGATTATATTGTCACTGTCAACTTTGCCGTTGAGACTTACACCAGGCATTCCAGAATTTAAAGTCATAGCACTCCCTCAAACCACAAGTGTAAAGACCTGTTAGCCAAAGTCCCATATACCATCGCTAGACAAAGTGTTCACTCTTCATGGTCTATTTGAAAACAGGCATTTCCACCTTCTAATGTAAACATGAAGAGTTTCTCTGGGAAAACAGTTCCTTGTGAGGTTTCTTCTTTGCATCCTTTTTGAGTTTTAAGCTATCCTCCCTGGTAGCTTTTGGGACAGCCAAAGAGATCCTTTCTATGGGCTAAGGCTTGTAAATCATTAAGAGATCCCTCTAAACCCAAGGCTTCCTTCATCTACTTTCCACTCTGCGTTCACCAGTCAGGACAACAACCCCTATTAGATGCTTCTAAGCTGAAGTTATGAACAACAGCCATACTTAGGTCAGTCGTCCCTCTTTCAGGGCTTGGGTGTGACAAAAGCTTGACGTACCGTGTGTGCCGCAGCTGACAAGGGTGTGCGCTGCACCGGTGTCCTCCGATGGCTGCGATTATCCCAGAGGACGATCTGGCCCGAGTAAGTCCCGCCAACTACCAAGTTGGGATGGAAACGTGCAAAGCAGACCGACATCACGGAGGACTGCGAGGGGCCAGAAGAGAAAGGTTAAATGGTGAGACGGTGGGAGGAGGCTGGCTTCTTCCTGAAGAGGAAACCGCTCAGCACATAAACTCAACAGCCAGGAAAACACCGAAGCAATTATGAAGTGCTACGTTAGTAGGACATTTTGTACCTGGACGCAGACTTTCCCTGGAGACTCTGGCCAAGGTTTACCCCTGAAAATTTAAAGTCCTGGCCACATCATTAAGCACCTATCATGTGTACGTAATTGTTTGGTGGTCTATAAAGCTTGGTTTGCAGATATTTCCCATTTATTCACAAAATGGCATCACAGCTAATATTAATTCTCCACTAGAGTTGATACAGAGTGGATTCTTTCTTTGGAAGGCAAGTCCATGTCAGTTTATACTATGTGCAGTGTTGGAAAGGCTTTGATGCTTTTTTGAGATGGGACACTTTTTTTTTTTTTTTGGCTTAATGTAGACTTCTAGGAAGTGTCCTAACTTCATGCTGAGCCAACTGGTTCCTCCCCCAATTCCCTCGCCTCCCATGGCCATTCTCCTGCCCACTTCAAATAATTCTTAATGTTATTCTCTGTCTATTTTAACAAGCAGAAGTGGATTTCAGTTCTGCTCTGCCATGGCCTGGCAGAGCATCACCCATGTAGTTTCTAAAATGCCACAAAAGACTACTTGGCACATTTTATAGGAAATTCCTTAGCTAATACAGAACCATGATACATTTAAAATCACTCAAGTTGACTATTCCACATTTGCTAAGAAGTCCATCTTGATTCCTGAGCTTTCCATGGCACTGTGTATATGTGGAAGTAATTGTTTTTTAAAAAAACTGCATTTATTTAATAAACTTCAATTAAAATCAGTGAGTGAGCTTACGTGTAAGAAAGGCATTGTTCCAGGCATGAAGGGGATTCAAAGGTAGTCATGGCCCTTGACAAACCCGCTCCAAGGAAAGAGGACCAAAGAGCATGCATGTGATGAAGAGAGCTGTTTCCAGTCCCTACATGCTAGCCCATGCCTTGGTGTGGAACAGAGAAAGGTGTCTGTCTCTGCACACATGCAGTCACGTGGGCAGGTACAAGCCTTGGCAAGTGGAGAGTAAGGTGGGTTTTTGTCCTCGCTTGTACCCTGGGTTTGAAATGCTCATGCAGGTCACAACCTGTACACACAAGCAGCAGCCTTGAAAGTGATACACGCCACGACTAGACCATAGGAATGCGTGTGTGTGTGTGTGTGTGTGTGTGTGTGGTGTGTGTGTGTGTGTGTGTGATGAGGGGTGGTGGGAAAGTTTGGTTTAGCCAGCTGAGGGGAGAGAATAGGAGAGCAGAAAGGGTGGAATGGTTTAGGAAGACCTCACGAAAGCGAACGTATCACCCTTACATATATGTGGGACATTCAGCAAGTGAAGAAGAGTGTTTCCCCAGAGATGGGATAAAGGGAAGAAAAGACTAGGAGCAGCAAAGCAGAGGCTGGTGAATGGCTGTGTCTGGCTTGGCTGGGAAGGAGCCTTAACAGAAGAAGCAGGGAGGGGAAATGTGGCTGGGCCACACAAGAGAGGGCCTTGAATGGCAGGCACTGTTTGGATTTACTGCGGGCAATAGGGAGAGATCGCAGCTTTCTGAGCAAAAGAAAAGAAAAAAAGAGAGAGAGAGGAAGAGGGGATCAAAGGTTGTAACTTATAAACCACCCACGTAAAGAAGTGATTGAAAAAGAAATGATGACCTTTTTCTGACTGGCAAGCTATCCATTAAAAAAAAAAAAAAAAATCAGATCTACTATCAGCCTAAGACTTCCTAGTCAGAAACAGTTTCAGATACTCTGAGGTAAAGAATGTAGACCAGTTTTCAACGTCACGTTTTCCTAGCTTGAATGATTTTCAGTTCCAATTCCTTGAAGACAATTCGATAGAGAACATGCTTGGTGCCCCAATCTGGTTTTCATAAAGTTCAAGAATAACTCTCAATAATGATACTGCATTAAAGAAAAAGAAAAATAATGCCTGTCAGCTTCTTGTTTTACACATCCCACAGAAATGATTCTTAGTTTTCAATTGATGAAATTCTTATGTTGCTTGAGTTATGTTGGAAACATTTTCTTTAAAACTTCAGAAAGGCTTAAAATTACCCAGGTGGTATCAACAATTGAATTTACCAAAGCTCCAATCAATATAGATAAAGGAATGTCATTAAATTTGAAAAATCCAGAATTCGACCACTTGACTGCTTCCGTGTTTGGAGCAGTATTTGTAAATTCCAGCAAATACTGCTCCAAATCTTGCAGTTTGTTCAGAGACTAGAGAAAAAAATAAACAGTGGGAATGTTTCTACAAAATAGCAATACGTACTTGGTGATCAACCAGAATCCAAACCCACAAGTTGAAAATTCTAATTCTTACTTTTTAAGTTATTAGTGTGTTCAATCTTCATTCATCACCTAATGCTAAGTAAAATCACTTCAAAAATTTTTAAATGGCACAAAGACCCCTGTCTTGACTCAGAATTCTATTCATATTTGATAAAAAGTCAAATGAATGCTAAAAAACAGTCACAATGCTTTGGAGTACCAGAGTTCTGCCACCAGCATCAACTTTGTTTTGCTGCAAATCAATCTTCACATAAGTATCTACAACCAGGAAAATAGACAATTTTTTTATTTTCTATTTGGAAGATTAGGAATGAAGGTGTAGGAGTTCCCGTTGTGGCCCAGTGGAACTGAATCTGACTAGCATCCATGAGGACACAGGTTCAATCCCTGGCCGTGCTCAGTGGGTTAAGGACCCAGCATTGCCATGAACCGTGGTGCAGGTTGAAAGTGTGGCTTGGATCCTATGTTGCTGTGGCTGTGGTGTAGGCCAGCGGCTACAGCTGTGATTCGACCTGTAGCCTGGGAACCTCCACATGCCATGGGTACAGCCCTAAAAAAAAAAAATGAAGGAGTGGTTATGTGATTCATCAACTTCACTTTTTTTTGGTCTTTTTTTTTAGGACCTCACCTGCAACATATGGAGGTTCCCAGGCTAGGGGTCGAATCACAGCTGCGGCTGCTGGCCTACACCACAGCAACGAGCTGCGTCTGTGACCTATACCACCACAGCTCACGGCAACGCGGATCCCATAACCCACTGAGCGAGACCAGGTCCTCATGAATGCTAGCCAGGTTCATGATCACTGAGCCACAAAGGGAACTCCCAACTTATTTTTTTCAGCTCAGTATGTTAATTATAGTATATAATCTATGTATGATAGACTATGTATAAATGTTCAAAATAGATCTCCAGGGTATACCACATTTGACATACTATCATTCATATGGAAACTCTAAGGCAGTATGATCTCAATTATCTAGATGTAAAGTTTAGAAGTTAGTTATTTCTTGAGATGTTTTTAAGTACCCCGATGTTTGATGTAATGGTAGCAAACATTTGGTTGACTGATTGAATTTTTTATTTTTCATCCAAATGTTTAGATTCCTTTAGACACATGGGAACAGGCCTTCAATTATAGCCCTGACGCAGACAGCTTCTCTTCTAATTTGCAAAGTCTACACCCACCCAAGCATCTTAGAAAAATCCTTGCAACCCTGTGCTGTGCATACAGCTACTGATCTAGTTGTTGCCAATTGTCATAGAATTTATTGACTGTCAGCATCAAGAGCAAAGGATGACATGGTGCTGTCAATGACATCTATTGGGTAAAGAGTAGAAAAGCATTCCAGAAAAGCTGATCGACACGGCTAAGACATGTGGCTTTTGTTGTTCTCACTTTTAACAGCACATTTTCTGAAGACATTCTATGAAAAACATTAATAATAATGTGAATGTTACTTTAAAAATTGCATCACTAAGATTTAAAATTTTGTATGAATTTAGTTATTCAGTACCATCATAAAGCATTACATGATTAATGTAATTTAGATAAAAAAATTAATTGGAAACAAGAAGCTTCCCTACCTTATTCTTGGCTTTTTAAGAATACCTATCTATACAGATATTTTCACTGTTTTAACTTTTTACTTATTTTTATTCTGTAAAATATTGGAGCCTTGGAGTTATTCTGAAAGATAACATATGGCCTTTAAACATTCAAGTCAAATAGTTTACATGAGTGGAAAAATAATGAAGATGATGAGGATTTGAGGACAATGCTGACTGCCTAATCAAAATAAACCTTCCCAATACTACAATTGAACTCCGCTTTTACAAGGCTAGTGATTTCATTGATATGGTCACACTGATGGTCAATCAGGGTCCCAGAAATATGATAAGCTCATATGTTCAAAGCTTCATGCACAACTGGGGGCCTGACTGACGATACTGCAGCACAAGTAACACGGAGACATTATTACACGAGGAACCACATTTCCAAACTCACGAGCATCTCATGGTGATTATTTACATCCTCTAGTTCCTCCAAACTAGGACAAGCAAGGTTGTGAGACTGCGTGTTAAGGATCAGGCTATTTCTACTGACAATTTCTGGTGTCCTCCGAGGAAACTATTTTCGAATCTTGAGCAGACAGCCTGGTTATGGGCCGTCCCTGCAAAGGCAGCCCTCCTCCTTATCCATCCATCACGCCACATGGTTGCTTGCACACGAGCTGACCCGCAAAAGCTGGGCTCCACACCCGCATCATCTGTTTGAGCCTCGGCCGTTTATTCAACCCCCCTCACCAAGGGATTTCCCCAGAGACAAGCGGTGGACATGCTATTCTCCACGACTCCCTGCTCGCATTGCACACCAACTGCATTCACTTCTTGGCTGCCCCAAACCCTCTTTAAGTGGCTGTAGGGGCTGTTTTCTATTTTATAGAGTTAATCCCTGCCAGCTTAAGGATGGTACTTTCCCTTAACCACAGACCCAGATGCCCAAGGCGAACAGCATTTGGTCACCGCTGGCTGGGCAGCTAGCCCCACAGGCTCACATTTGATCTGGTTGTCGTTATCTTTTGCTGCACAAGCACTCAGCCCACTCCCCAGCCATCGTGCCTGCGCAGGACGGACAGGGGTCCTGCATTCCAAAGCATCTCTAATATCAAGTACCATGTCTTCTGGGGAGAAGCTGGTCCCAGAGAGGAATGGCCATATTGTTGCCATATGCTGTTTAATGATGGCTGACATTTTATTTGCCTAAAAGCAAATGCTTAACTGTCAGAGGGCTGTGAGGCAGACAGATCAGATGTTTCTGGCTACTAGAGAGTTAGTACATATTTCTGCGAGTACCTAGGAAACCCAGAAAAATATTTCTTTTGTTAATGGAAACAAATGTAATTGGAGAACGCTGCTGTAGAAAACACCTCTTATAGGCAATCGCGTAGCACCGGGTGTCTGTCAACAGAGAAGGTGTGAAGGGGGTAAAACTAAGACAGGACTCACGAGCTGGGCACCTCACTAAAACTGAGACGAAGGGAAATGGGCTTCTTCTGTCAGAGCTCTGCTTTCCTATGCCCAAGTCTCTATCCCAGGGGGCACACATCATTCTTCTAAACTCTAAGAGTGCCCATCTGCTGAAACCTATCTCCCCATTAGTAATGGGGTATCTAGGAGCAAAGACTGACTTAGCTTGCTTGCTACTTCTTGACTCAGTCTGTATGAAAGAAAAACGAAAAGCAGCCGATTCCAAAATTTGGTTTCTGGCAGACTAGAAATCAAGCATTCCAATGACCTTTCTTGAAATGCCTTGGAATTTTCATGCCTTTCAGTATTCTATGTGCCTAGTCCTGGCCGTGTGCCGAGTATACAAAGGTAATGTGAAAACCATAACCAGGTGCCATGTCACCCCTGCTAGGGTAACTTAATTGCCCTTTTTTTTTCTTGCTTTTCAAGGCCATACCTGTGGAATATGCAAGTTCCCAGGTTAGTGGTCAAATCAGGAATCAGAGCTGCAGCTGCTGGCCTGCACCACTACTCATAGCCACAAAGGATCCAAGCTGCATCTACAACCAACACCACAGCGCACAGCAACACTGGATCCTTAACCCACTGGGCGAGGCCAGGCATCAAACCTGCATCCTCATGGCTACTAGTCAGGTTCATAACCTGATGAGCCATAATGGGAACTCATAGGGTAGCTAAATTTAAAATGCTTATATGTAAACTAAGTCTCAATAAAGCTAAGGGAAAAAATAAACGAAAAAGGAAAGTAAGTGATGGTGAGGGTGAGATAATGGTGATACTGGAATAATCATAAGATGCTGACAGGAATGCAAAATGAGGCAGCCATTCTGGAAAACAGTCTAGCAGTTCCTGAAACAGAGTTAACATCGAACCTAGCAATTCCACTCCTAGATATATACTCAAGATAACTGAAAACACGTAACTATTCTAATTGTATATGAATGTTCACAGCAGCATTACTGATACTAGTGAAAAAACAATTTAAATGTCCACTAACTAGGGAATAAACAAATGGATGAATCCATATAATAGAATATTATTGACCAATAAAAAGGAATAAAATACTGATACATGCTGTAACATGCAGGGACCTTGAAAAGAGGCTAAGGGAAAGAAATCATAGAAGTTCACATATTGTATTTACGTGAAATGTCCAGAAGAGGCCAATTCATAGAAGCAGAAAGTAGATTAGTGGTTGCTTAGCAATGGGAGTTAGGAGGCGGGGAGGGGATAGGTAATGACTACTAATGGGTTTGGGTTTATTTCAGGGGGGTGATAAAGTACTCTGGAATTAGTGATGATGATTGTCAACTCTGTGAAAACACAAACAATGAACTGTACACTCTAAAAGGGTGAGTTTTATGGTGTGTGAACTGTATTTTTTTTTTTTTTAAAGCTGACACGGTTCTAAACTCATGAAATTTACCAACTTTTATTCTGCTCTTCAGGACAACTGTCTACACTATTTTGATCACTTTTTCCTAAATAATGATTCAATTTTCTTTACTTCCCCCTGAATAGCTTTTACAGTTTTAAGTCCCTGAGAGGTTCTGAGGTAGTAAGGGAGGGTTCACACACTTGGAGTCTCTAAAGCTGACTTCCTGCTCTGACACCCACTGGTTGTGTGCATCCTCTAAGCCACAGTTGTTTTTTTTTTTTTTTGCGTATTTGCAAATTATTATTTGTTTTTTAAAATTGTGATGAAACACATAGCATAAACTTATTAACCATTTTTTTAAGTATACTGTTCAGGGGCATGAAATACATTCACACTGTTGTGTAACCGTCACTATCATCCATCTCCAGAACACTTTCATCTTCCTGAACTGCAACCCTCTATTAAACACCAGTTCCTCATTCCCACTTTCAGCCCTTGGTGACCACTATTCTACCATGTTTCTATGACCCCGACTACTCTAGAAACTTCATGTAAATGGTACCATATAGTTTTTCCCTTTTGTAGCTGGTTTATTTCACTTCACCTATATTCTAAAGGTGTTATTACACTGTATCGGTATATCCATATTGTAGCATTTATCAGAATTTCTTAAGTCTGAATAATATTCCATCATATGCATATACTACATTTTGTCTTTCCATTCATCTGTCAGTAGACACTTGAGTTGCTTCCACTTTTTGGCTACTGTGAATAATATTACCGCAAAGATAGGTGTACAAATACTTCTTCAAGAACACTGCTTTCAATTCCTAAGTGAAATTGCTGGGTCATATTCTATTTTTAATTTTTTGAGGAACTCTCATTGTTTTCTACAGTGGCTGAACCATTTTACATTCTTACTTGTAATGTGCAAAGTTTCCAATTTCTCCATACCCTTGCTGATACTTATTTTTCTGCTTTTATTTCATTTTGTTTTTTTACAGTAGTCATTCCAATTAAAGTGAGGTTCCATTCTAAGACTGAATTTTCAATTCATAGTAGGAACATGCTAGTTCTTGCCCTACCTAAAAACAGGGCATTTTCTTTGCTTCTCTTCTCTGGGGCTGCCGAAAGATTTGAACTAAGCAATGTCATTTAAAGGTAAAAAACAATATACTCCCATATGGAGTTAGAAATAATCACTTTGCGGTTTGAAGAAACATTTCCAGAGAAAACAAAGGTCCAGAGAAGTTTTCATTTTGCTCAACAAATCTTTCCTAAAACAGTTCTGACAGTAAAGCTTAGTCCTGCCTTGATGATCTACGTTGAGAAACTATCTCCTGGAAGTTTTACCATACCTTCTGTTACATGTTTTAACTCCTCAGGGTCCTTATTTTGACAACCCTCCCGTCCTGCCTGAGCCACAGAGACTCTCTGGTGTAACAGACCTTCAGGCTTGCTTGGTTATAGCTCCTATTGCTGATGGCATTTCAAAGTCCTGATATACTGACTTTGGGTAATGAAGAAGAGGAGCAAGAAGAAACAGTGAAATGTTACCACGAGAGATAACTCCACAGTGAAAGTTAAGATTAGATTCATGCTGCATTCTTTTTTTTTTCTTTTAGGGCCACACCTGCAGCATATGAAAGTTCCCAAGCTAGGGGTCAAATCAGAGCTGCAGCTGAGGTGTACACCACAGCCACAGCAATGCCAGATCCGTGCAGAGCAGCATTTTCGAACTATGCCACAGCTTGAGGCAATGCCAGATCCTTAACCCACTGAGCAAGGACAGGGATTGAACCCGCATTCTCCTCATGGAGACAATGTCAGGTCGTTAACCCTCTAAGCCACAAAGGGAACTCCCTGCATTATTAACCACCTGCATACTCACACTGCAAGCACTGCCAATTTACGAGAACTTAGGCTCTAAATCATAATACTTTAATAGTCCCTTCAGGGCAAGAACTTTTGAATACAACAAAATTCTAGGGCACTGGGATAATTTGAACACCATTTCTAGAAAGTTTTCTGAAATGAAATTTTTTTTTTTGGTCTTTTTGTTTTTTTCAGGACTGCACTCACAGCATATGGAGGTTCCTAGGCTAGGGGTCCAATCAGAGCTATAGCCGGCGCCTCCGCCTCAGCCATAGCAATGCGGAATCTGAGCCGCATCTGCCACCTACACCATAGCCCATGGCGACGCCGGATCCTTAACCCACTGAGCGAGGTGAGGAAATTAACCCTCATCTCCACGGATGCTAGTTGGGTTCACTAACTGCTGAGCCATGGTGGGAACTCGAAATGGAATTTCTAACCATATTTCACATCACACCTTGAATCAAGCTGGGACTCACTTATCTGAAATGTGACTTTACATCTCATTATTACTTACTCACCATTTGCAGGTGCATGGCCCCATGCGCTTTTTTCTAAATCGGTGTTAGTCCAAATTTGTCTGTACCCTAACTTCATCTAAGGAGCTTTTTAAAATTCCTGATGCTCAAATCACATCCCATACCAATTAAATCAGAATTTCTGGGGGTAGGACCCAGGCATCAAGATTTTTTTTAATTCCACAGGAAATTCCCATGTGCAGTCGAATGAAGAGTATTGCTTGGTTCTCAAACTAATCTTAATCTAAGACTCACTTAGAGAGCTTATTAAAAACACAGATTCCTGGGTCCCAGCCTGGATCTTCTGAGTCAGAATCCAAAAAGGCCTGGAGGTCTGTATTTTGCATCGCTGAGAAACTTGGAGAACCTGTTTAAAAAGTATGGCTGAAAGTGTGAGTCTCCTTTACTATCAGTGGAGGCCAGGCCTGGCATGTTTCCTTCATGGTGTCATGCACAAATTTTTACAATCTGGCCAACCTAGACACATGTAATACAATAAACATTCTTCTGCTCAAGTACCTATTGCTTAATTTCCTTCAAGCTGAACTGCTAATTTTTACTTCTCTCTTTGCTTTCCCTCCCTTCCTAAATGATTAGGCTCTTAGATAGTGATCAATGAGAGGGACAGTGAAAGTTTAGGTCCCAAGGTCCCTTCCACATCACGCACCAAGCTGACACTGAACACTTGAGAGTTTTCTTGGTCATTACTAGAAGGGCTAACGAGCATTACCTGTCACATCAGGTTACATGGTAATTTACTTGTGAGGGCATTCCAAAATTTTCGAGCACCTCCTAAATGCCAAACATAGTGCATACATCTTTCTATCAGTCCCACTAGGTGGATGATTTTTGCCTCCATTTTTTTCAAATCAAGAAATACAGACTCAGGCAAGTCAAGACATGGGCTTAAAATCAAATGAACTGTAAAGAGCAAAGCCCAGATTTGAACTATGGCTCGGCTGATTTAGAAGTCAACACACCATGAAACCTTGCATAGATAGAGCGCAGGTGCATTTTCTCTTTGAGAAACACAATTCCTCTTCTTCTGACTTCATGCCATGGGACTCACAACCACAGACAACTTCATGCATCCCTACAGGGCAGAGGGGGCTTTTGGGCTCCCTATCAGTTACCACAGTTGAGTCTCCAACCCTTTCTGGTTGGACTTCTGCTGCCAGCATAGAGATCCATCACCTGACACAAGGACTCCTAACCTAGTAGGTTCAATAGTTGACAACAGAACCAATTAGTACCAATTGTGGAGATATTTACCATGAGGTGGGTACTTCCTGCTGAGAAATGATTGAGGCCAATTAATCATTTCATGAGAGTCTATGGGAACAGCTAGCAGCTGGAAATCAACCCGGTCATTACTGACAAGCTCGGCCTTTACGGTCACTGCTTTGGGAGAAAATGCTCTGTTTTGGGGAAAAATGCAGTCAAATCAGAAATGTCATTTCAATACAACAGGTTCTTAAATGAGTGTTTATCCCCCTAAATAATTATGTGAACCATTATTAGCTCTTGTGAGAAGGGGAGAGTATCCCCATGTGCTTTAACGAACAAAAGAGACTTTCTACTAAGACACAGCCACATTTTTCTCAACTCAAGAAATATGAAATATGCAACTATCTTTAAAATAAGAGGTTCATTAGGAGACGGGATCATCTTGGGTAAAATAGTTACATTTTGGAAATTAAAGAAAAGGATTATGCTAAATGAAATAAGTCAGAAAGATACATATTGCATGATATCACTTATAAGTGGAATCCGAAAAATACAACAGACTAGTGAATAAAACAAAAGAAAGGAACACACTCCGAGAACAAACCAGTGGTTACCAGTGGAGAGAGGGGAGGGGCAAGATAGAGGTGGGGGGAAATTGTTATTACGGGATTATATGAAATCACCTGTGTGAAACTTCTAAAAATTGTAAAACACTACAGTTTTTTTTTTTTTTTTGTCTTTTTAGGGCCACACTCACAGAACACGGAGGTTCGCAGGCTAAGGGTCAAATTGGATCTGTAGCTGCAGGTCTATGCCACAGCCGCAGCAACATGGGATCCAAGCTGTGTCTGTGACCTATACCACGGCTCATGACGACGCTGGATCCTTAACACACTGAACAAGCCAGGGATTGAACCTGCATGCTCATGGATGCTAGTCAGATTCATTTCCAACGAGCCATGACGGAACGCCAAACACTACAGATTTTAAAGAATCTTTTTTTTTTTTTGTCATTTTATGGCCGCACCTGCGGCATGTGGAGGTTCCCAGGCTAGGGGTCTAAACGGAGCTGTAGCCACTGGCCTGCGCCACAGCCACAGCAACGCAGGATCCGAGCCGCGTCTGCAACCTACACCACAGCTCACGGCAACGCCGGATCGTTAACCCACTAAGCAAGGGCAGGGATCGAACCCTCAACCTCATGGTTCCTAGTCAGATTCGTTAACCACTGCGCCACGACGGGAACTCCATAAAGAATCTTACTAAAAAAATTTTTTAATAAAAAAAAAAGCAAAGCATGGCCTGCGTTAAGGATAAAAGTTCAAAAACGACCATCAGCGAAAATTTTGAGGTGCATTCCATCCTCACCTGGGTCTTGAGAGTCTCCAACAGAGCTTTAAAATGCAAAACACATACCAAAAATGCCCAGTGAAAATGGGCCCTTTACACAATTTTGTGTGTGTGTGTGTGTGTGTGTGTGTGTGTGTGTGTGTGTACATTCCAGATAAAAAAGACCCAACAGCAAGATGGAGGATCTTGGTAACAAGTTCCTTAAAATGCAAAACTAGTCTTAGAAGGTAATAGCTTCAGACCACCAGACTTCCTTGTGTCAGATGCCAGACGAGATCTAACCTGCATGTTACACAGCATAACATCTAGGAAGTTATTTCCTTGTTTGTAAAAGGACAGTTTGTTTCCCATAGAAACTTTATTGGTAAAAGGAAGAGTGTCTCTTACTCCTTTTTCAATCCTCACAGCTGGTAAGAGTGCCACAGAGAAATCACAAATTATTTTTTAAAATTTTAATAAACTTTTGATAGTTTTAGCTTTGTAGAAAAGTTCTCATACACCTCACATGCTGTTCTCCCTAATGTTAACATCTTCCTTATTATTACATCAGTATGGTACATCTATCGTAATTAATGAACCAATACTGATATAATACTACAGAAGCCAGACTTTATCTATAGGTGCCTTTTCCTGTTCCAGAATCCCAACCAGGGTATTACATTTAGACATCACGTCTCCTTAGGTTTTCTAGGCTGGGACAGTTTCTCAGACTTCCCTTGTTTTTGATAATCTCAACTATTTGGAGGACTACGGGCAGTCAGGTATTTCCTAGCATGTCCCTCAATTTGGGTTTGATTTTTTTTCCCTTGTAATTAGGCCTATAGAAACATTCCAGGTCCTAGAAAATATTTGAACAACAACAATAACAAAAATCCACGAGTTTGAGATCAGTTGGTAAAAGGGGCTTATAATACACCCACACTCACATTCAATTTCTACATATTAGATTACTCCAAAATTTGATGGAGATATGCCATCATTTTTTGACAATAATGCTCAATGAAACATGCTCAGCTCAAAAAAGCTTTTTCAGTCTAGATTTCCAGTCATTTACTAACCATTTAGGGTCTCCTTTTGGGGAAATATGAAACCCAGGCTGCTATGCTTGGAATAGGGGAGCGTGCAAGCTGAAAGCAAAATTTTGCTTTATAAAACATGCAAAAAAGAACAGGAAGGGCTGAATATATGAGCTGCTTCATATGTTAAAAAGCACCAGCTTTCTTCAAATCAAATGTCTAAATCCTGTTTAATTAAAAAAAGGAAATTGATATTTGGATATGGCATGTGTTGACATCTACTCCTTTGATTTATATGAGTGTGAACTAGAGAGAACAGATTATTTAAGAGAGAAGAAAGAGAGTTCCAATTGACAGGAAAGAGTGTAGGCAGTATTAGCTTCAGCGCCTGTTAAAACATGAAGGATTAATAGCAAAAAGGGAGGGAAGAACTGTGAATGTCTCCAGTTTAGTATCTTCAAAAATGCTTGGGGTTTCTGAGAATGGCTCACCCAACCACATGAAAGTGACGCTAAGGGATTCAGCCACACGACTTCTCTAAATCCAGGGCTGGGACTGCTCCACTTTTACCATCAAACCATCTTACTGAGAGTGGAACCACAAATTAAATTTATTTTCAATTGAAAAAGGACTAAGACCTTTGGAAGAGGGTAAACACAGCATTCAAGAATATGGGTCCTTTCCCTCTCCCTGCCTATTTCATCCTTGATAGAGTAAACCATGTTAAAAAAAAAAAAAAAAGCCAGCTTCTTAGTGTATGAATTCTTCCTGCTTTGTAAAAAAGGTGACAATGACTTTCATCTATAAAATTCGATAGAATTCAGTTACCAGGTTTTGGATTTTGTTGTTGCTGTTTTTACAAACAACAATGAATAGGCTAATCAGATTCAGAATTGTTGTATTGGCAAAAATGTCTAAAAACAATTGCACGATATATTTGTGTCTTGCTTTGTGGGCAATTTCCTTCTGAATTTGTAGGATTCAGATTTTGTCCTGGAGGAGGCTGAAAAATGAAGAAAATGCAGTCTCCATCTGTCACTTGACAACCCCCTGCTGACAAAATAAGTCTACATTTGGAGGATCCACCCAAAGAGTCATGGATTATTCCACATTAGATCATTACCAAGTCACTTAGGTCAGAAATTACAGGGGGACCATTAAAAAAAGAAAGAAAAAAAAAAACCTAAAGAGCATAGGCTCTTCATATGATTTTTTTGAGTTACTGTGGTGGTTTTGCCAGCCGTGATGGTGCAATGAAATCAGTTGGATTATTCTAAATTTAGCAAGAAAACAAAAGAATTTGGCAAGAATAGGTGCTTTCTCACATTAAAAGTGTATGGTGAATACAGATCTCAGGGTAGAGAAGGGCAAGCAAGGTCCTACAGCCAAGAAGCAATGTGGTGCAAAGGCAGAAGCAGTCTTTGTCCTTTTTATCTTCCTGGAATTACTTAGATATGCTTCTGCCTAAGGCACAGAGATGAACCAGATGACCTCTTAGGACTCTATCTTGCTTGCTGGTTCTGTTGATAAACTGCTACTTTGAAGTACTGAAAAGGACTAGAAAAAACTGGGTTTAAGTGCTTGCTAAAAGATCAATGCAAGAGACAAGAGTAAACTGATTTTTGTGATTGTCACCCAATCCCAAGTCTCACCCATCCCCCAACTTTAACACCACTGCTTTTTCCACTGAAGATTCTTTGATGTTTAACAAGAGACCTAAGGACAGAGTGAGTAGAGGGTGGAAAGGGACAGAAATCTGTCCCGATGGCTCATTTCTAAGCTGAGATAAATCCTCTCTTAACATAACATTTATGTACACTCCAAAAACCAACAGTTAAATGGGTGTCAAATTCCCAGCTGGTCAACCTGAGCTAGCTTTTCAAAGAAGGACAAATAATAAACAAACTCAGAGACAAACAAAAATGTATGAATAAAAATTCCTTTGGGATTAAATGATTAAATTTACAGCACTTCGGAGATTTTTCTACCCTTTTTGTCCCCCCCCACCCCAGGGGGTGGGGTGTGTGTGGGGGAGACCCTATTTCACAGACTTAGAATGCACAAATTAAAGTCCATTTACTTGGAGTTTGAAGTTCTCAGCTCTGGAAAAAGAGTCTGGAGGCATATTCAAAGCCTTCCGTCAATAGAATCCAGTCTGAACCTTGTCCTTCACTGAACTCTGGGTGATAGCGCTGCTCAGCTAGAAGAAATGTAATCTTAATTCTCAAACACATCTGTTAAAGTACACTCAATATGTGCGTCAGCCAATTATCATAATGGAGTGTGTAATTAAGAAAAAGATATAAATACTTAAGGACAATATATTTTTCTCCTTTTCCCTAAAAAGGAAAAAGAAATGATTTTATGCAAAGAACAGGAACAGTTGTCACAGAAAGCTGAATTTTGTTTACAGGCTCTTGGATTATCTTAGAAACTAGTGGCTACTGAACTTCACACAGTATCTGGGGTACATCTTCTAGAGTTAAAAAAAGGAAAGGTGCCCCCTGTCCTGGGGAACTAGGAACAGTATGAAACCAGATAATGAAGAGTTAAGAAAAGCTTCTCAGGCTGCTAATGAACTCCATCCTCCCCTGGTGAGACCACCCTCCTTTTAAGTAGGAGGTAATTTAATATGCATCTCAGTTGGGCATCTCAGTTTGGGCTTCATCCAATCCAAGACTACCAGTGTGATAAATTGTAATGAATTGTCTGTAATACTTCAGAGTGACTATAACAGACCTGAAAAACAAGATTTCTAAGCCTGATTTTCCAGCTTCCTTTGAATGCTTTCGCCTTATTCCTGTCATACCATTCCAAAACTTGAAAATGCTTCACGTAGCCCCCCGACACTGAAAGTTATGTGTTTCTAGCCCTGTTTGATTAGATCCACAGTTGTTGGCTGTCTCTATTAAATCAAGCCCCACACTTGAACATGACACCAACAGTGAGACTCGCCAAAAACTCTAGCAAGAGAACATGGCTTCTTTCCTCTCCAAAGGGTTTCTTCCCATGATAACTTCCTTTTGTAATCCACGTGGTATGCTGGGAAGTCAGTGAAGTGGACTCGAGTCCTAGTTCCGATTTTGGAAAAGCAGATGGACCCAGGCACCCTAGAGTTGGGCAGGAAAATGGGCAGTGGTGGGACCTGTCACTACAGCTGTGTCACCCAACTCCTTTCAGATGCAGTTTCCTCATTTAGGTTACGAACCACTGCCCTAGAGGAAAGGCCACCTCCTTTTCATTTCATGGCTTTACATGGTGCAAGCTCTTCAGAAGGTTGTTCTAGAGAAGATCCCTCACAAAAAAAAGAGATGAGATTGGGTTTAAACTGTTGTGCTGGACAGCAGCTGTTAGGGTAACATATGAAACGTGTGAGAGGGGCAGGATGGGATTTTAATTTTTTTCCTATTCATTGGATACAGATGTTGTTGTATCAAGATCCATGGTTAGTAACTAAGAATGATTTTCTTAGAAAGAAAGAAAAAAAAGAGCCAAGGATATGGCCCTAAAAAAACGATTTTCTTTGTGAAAACCATGTGAATTCTATCAGGCTTCATCTCTTCATGGGCAAAATGAAACAGCTATGTTGGATTCATGAGCCTCACTCACAAAGGCAGGATATGTGCTCCTTTTTTCTCTGTGTTGTGCCTTGTGCCTAAGACACTTCCTGAGGACTAGGAGGTATTTGTATTTGTTTGCTGTTGCTGCTGCAACAAATTACCCCATGGTGAGTGGCTTAAAGCAGTACAAATGTACTCAGAGTTCTGGGTGTAGGCACTGAAATCAAGGGGTGAGCAGAGCTGTGTTCCTTTCTGGAGGCTCTAGGGAACAATCAACGTCCTTGCCTTCTCTCCAGCTTCCAGAGGTGGCCTCATTCTTTGGCTCCTGGCCACCTTCCCTCTTCAAAGCAACAGGGGCTGGTTGAGTCTTGCTCATATCTCATCACTTTGATTTGGCTTCTGTCTTCACATTTTCTTCAAGTCTCACTCTCCTGCCTCCCTCTTTCATTTATAAGGACCCTATGATTACACTGGGCAAATCCCGATAGTCCAGGAAAACTTCCCCTTCTCAAGGTCCTTAATTTATCACATCTGCAAAGTCCCTCCTGCCACATGAAGCAACATTCAGTTTTCTGGTATTAGCATGTGGCCATTGTTCTGCCTACCACAGTGTTCAATAAATATTTGATCAACTTGTAAATGTGTTGAGAAAATGGTAAACTAAATACTGAATTATTTGTAAGGTTAACTCATTCCCATGGCTCATCACTAGCCAAAGTCATGGCCACCACGTGTACTGGAGATTTCAGACCCCTCCTAGACATATAACCTTCATGCTCATTCAAGTTCATGTGCACTTCACTCTGTTTTGGCTTTAAAAATGGACTCTGATTCTATTCTACTCTTTTGCCTGGTAGACAGAATAAAGTCTGTTGTGACAGATTTTTCCCAACCAAGTGAAGTGAATGGCTCACTGTCACACAGAGACAAACATAAAGCCTTTACACTTCCTTTGCATCCCATTTCATACTAAATTCCTTTCTCCAATTACCATTTCAAAAAGATCAACCAACAAAAAAGAGGGAGTGGTAATCTTCAGGCAGGAGTAAAGATGCACAGAGCACACTGGAGTCCTACCCACAAAAACCCAAGCTCTGTCATTATTAATACCCTGAGTCCTGTATCTTCTTCAAGATGAATCTTTCAAATCTAAGTCACAATCACCCAGCCACTCACTCTCCCACCAAAGGTGCTACCAGTCATCATATCAAGCTTCAGACACTGTCTGGCAAAACTTTTTTGAATTTTGCCCTCATGGCATTAAAAAACATGACAATAATCTACCTCCGACTGTTCCCCAACGCTCCTCCCACCAAGGCAGGTAAAGTTTCAGGATGATTTTGGCAGGTAAGCTACAGGCACTGTAGTGATGGGCCCTTACTTATTTTCATTCTGATGTTTTTTTCAATTGTTTTGAAGTAAGACATTTTATGACTGTTAGTCTGTGTCACTTGGGCAAACTTCTACCAGTTCTTAGTCAAAACAATTACAGCAACTCTGTCATCTTTAACTTAATTGCAGCATTAGGAAAGGGACTGACAACTCAGTATTTGCCCATTGCACAATTCTATCAATGTATCACATATAACTGGTTTTAAAGGGTAATTGGGAATAATTGGAGATCAAACACTGTACTTAAGTATGTTGATAGAAAGAGGTAAGTATTGAGAACTAGAACAACGTGCAAAATAATGCTTTGGTATTTGATACCCCAGGCATTCTCTTCTTTTAACCCTGGCAAAGATACCACATTATATCAAAGATAAAGCCCACAGATTTACTTACTGATTATCTTAAATACAAACAGAATGTCTCCCTGTGACCTAGAAGAAATAACTGTACAAGACTCACAAGACATAAGTTCTCCTGAGCAAGTCTTCCTGAAGTTCCACTAGGTCATTAAATACTTAGCACCTACTGTTTGCACACTTAAAGCTCCTAGTGGGCTTAACATAGCACATAGCTCTCACTGAAGAATGTGAATTTCTATGGGAAAATCTTCAAAGGTAAACAAATCTCTACTGTATTTTCTTTTCCCTATTTTATTCCATATTCTTAAACAGAAGCTTTAAAATGTAAAGAAACTAGGAAAATTGATATATACTTACTATCAAGCAGCAGGACAAATAAACACAAAATAAACTTGAATTTCTAAATAGCTGCTTCTGGAGTCAGAAAATGTCATAACCTGGTAGCAATAATGCCTTTCGCATGGCAAATACAAGGTACTGTGGAAAGCTCCGTGTCAGCGTTTGCCAGGTCAAATGCAGAGTCGAAGAAATTGGTCAAAAGGCCAGACGGGAGAAAAAAAAGGAAACCTACCTTTTTTTTTCCAAGGCAATCAGACCAAGAAGGCAATAAGAGTTTCATTTTCCTGTATAATTGGAATAACTACCTCAGTTTTCCACACACACACACACCCCTTCAAAAATGTAGACAAGGGCTATATAGCTATAGCTACAAGCTGTCGCACATCTGGAAGACTATTTTAAAACGCATTCAAAATGTTTTGACTACATGATGCCAAGCATCTGGCAATACAAATTTCTCTTAGGAATTTTTCTTCTATAGCACTTGGTCTTGTGTAGATAGTCATTGTGCCAGATTTTGTACTGCATGTTTTATTTGTGCAATGACAAAATATGTATGTACATACACACACAAATGCAAAGACAAGGTTCTCCTTCTGATTTTGATTTACGTAGTTTTAACTTAAGGCCGTTCACAGAGCTGACACTGATTCTTGCGTTACTTGAGCTATTCTCTAGCCGTGCTCTCCTCCTGCCCCCAAAGCCCTTTAATGGCCTCTACTGGTCAGTCCCTCTCCAGGAACACTCTCTCCCAAACGAACAGCACTCACTCACTTGTCTAAACAGTAACTGACTTTATTGGTTTCATTCCTCAGTAAGGATGAGGACAAGCAAGGCTTCTAGCTTTCCGTAATAGGAACCAGCCTCAGGAATACCTGTGGTTCACCAACCATCCCCAAACCATTTGCAGGGTCTTGAGGTAGGAGGTAGGTATTCTTCATGTGAGGTCGTCTCCCTCCTCATCTGAGAGAGCTCAGATTTCCAACGGCCTTTTCCACAGACTGACCCAACCATCCCCACACCCCCATTCCACTTTCACCCTTCCACATTAGGTCTAAAGTCACCTGATACCACAGCAAGGGTGTCGTGGGTATACATGCACCAATTATTTCAGTTCTGTAGACTGCAGTTACCTCAGACCACTCATTCCTGCTTTTGACCTAGGCAAAGAGGGGTAAATTCCTCCTAGGCACGGTACTGACCATATCTATTCTCATGGCCTTGGCACCAAGCATGGTGCGAGGCATGCTAAGTGTCTGTTGAATTGTTCTGGATAAAAATGTGCACTGTCCCAGGGTTGAAGTAAAGATGACCATATGTCAAACTTGAATAAAATCAAACAGGTAGTCAGGGTTGAGCCTAAGCGGTGTTCACAACCTGGGTAGTTATGAACAGCAGACTAGTGGGGCATTGGCATTACGGTGCTACTGATACAATATAGAGACTAGGTACTAGGAACTTTGGAGGGAGTGGGAGTACCAGCTTGCCTTATTTAGGCTTCCTTGACACAAAGAATGTACACTTAGGGCCCTGACCTGACTGGCTTCAGTTGTAGAAGTCATCGGGCTCTGGAACCTGACAGCAGCAATGACACTGCAGCAATAGAAACCAGCCTCAGCTCGCTCTGGAGGGACCAGAGGTATTTGATGGGGTCAGAGCACAGGGGAAGGCCTGCACACTGGAGCTGCAGCAAGCTACCCTCAGTACCACAGGCAGTCCTGGGAACTTTATTTATGCACATACTTGCAACCTGCTCTAGAAGCTTCCAGAAAAAATTGGGAGAATTTGAAGAACTCAGAAACCTTAAACTGCAGGTGGGATGAGAACTATAGAAATATGGTTTACACTGTAACAAGATCTCCTTTAATCAGTTTGGTGTGGCTGAGGTTTGATAAACCTGAGCTCAAAAAGTGAATAAATGAATTAATACATAGAAACAGGGAAAACTGAATCTGACATCAAGCAACGTAATATACTGCTACTTAATAACATATTTAATAGAATAAGATATGCTATTGCACTTTTAAATATATTCTAAACAAGCAGTTGAAGTGGTTTCATGATCCTCTGAGCTGAAAACATACCCGAGAAAAATGCAGAAAGTCTTCTCAAAGGGTTAATAATTCCAAAGTGAAAAAATGTATTTTAACTAAGAATACCTCAAAAAACCCCGCCTTCTCTGTAGGTTTTACAAGTAACAGCAACTGGTGGATAATCTTTCTAACCTTTAGTCAGTTTTCTGTTGATGAAAAATCAGCATCAGGGATTATTACTTTTACAAAGAATGTTTAGACATTCCAGTGACATGATCACTACATAAAATACAATTCAAATTATCTCAGTTTAAACACTGACTTTGACAGTTAGTAAAATCATTTAATTTTCTACTACGGAAACTTTTTAATAATTTTAACCACTTTTTTAGATTATATCAATTCTTTGAGATGAAGTACGACGGAGAGTGAAAATAATCTTTGTAAATTGAGCTCTACAGCAAGAAATGATTTCCATTCTCCAGTAAGGATATTAACGGATAACCTTTCGAGGGTCTTTTCCTTGTATTTCTCTTCCTCCTCTGCCTCGGCTGTCATACACGGCTCAAAGAAAACCTAGCTCACAAAAACAGACTCTACTTAATGATCCCCTTGCCTCTGCTTTCTCCCCTTCTCTTTCATTCACATTCCCAACTTTGCATCTCTGTTCTCATTTTCCTTTCTTCTTTCCGGGGAATGACCACCTCAAAGGATTAATTCAGAACAGGCAGCAGAAAATGGTAACAAGAGTGGGCAAATCAGGATGTGGATTTAAAATCAAGAGGTATTTTAAAAGGAGGAGAGTTACTCAAATTAAACATATGTTAAGAATATGGGCTGCTGTTCCTGGCATACCTGCTCCCTGTGATCGCACCCTCCTTGGACAAGCCTTCGAGGGCAGAGCATTCCCTGGAATAATAAATGGAGGAGCTTGAGTGGATATGAGTCTCAGCAGCCCAGCCTTTCTTTCCTCCTGGTCTGACTTCACTGTTGGAGCACAGGTGGTAACTGAACTAGGTGAGTTAGTGAAATGAATTGTGGCCCCTCAGGTTCACTGCCTGCACATGAGAGAATAGAATTCAGGCTCCTAGAAATCAGGCTCTGGGCAGAAAAAAATTCTAATATAGGTCTTGGCATTTCTACCAAATTTTGTTTTAACTGATATTGCCTATTTCCCAAGGCATCATCTTTCTCATCTTGATGCATGGGAACCAGACAGCAGAAGTCCATTGGTCTTTTGAAAAAATAGGCTGTACAGATGCTTACAGCATCTTTCTTTGGGCTGACCTGCCATCAACCCAGGGGTATGGCAAACAGTATTCTGTGGTTAAAAACAACAACCCTTACCCTACTTCTGCGCTTTCATTCTTCCCAATGTGCCGTATTTTCGCAGCTCTCTCCTGTCTCAGAATTATGCTTCCAAACATTATTGATGTGAAACAGTCACACCCACACTCTTTAAATTTTTGCAGTCCGAACTATGTAGAACAGCAGTATATTTGCTCATTTATATCCTTCCTTGCTCTAGAGGAGTTTCGGGGTTGAGAGCGGTAACATATGATTATTTATGGGTTGGATTCATCCACTGATAGGGAAGATTCAACAGTCTTGGGTCTCTTAGGATAAGTTTCCATGATATAATCAACATTAAAATATCCATAGGGTTTTGAGGAAAATATTTTTAATTTGGTTTTGAAATAATATGGGTCCGAGAAGCTCAGGAGGCTCCCTTCCCATTTATTTTGACATTATTCCTAGAACATAAGAACGATCTAAGTAAGCTGTGAAATTAGAGTAATAGAAGCTATTTGGTTTCCCTTTACACTACAAAAAAAAAGTACTTGCTACCTAAATGAATACTATGGGGGAATAAACAGTTTCTAAGCCCCTCAAGCATTTCATAAATGTCAACTTGTGAACCAAAATATACAAACAATAAAACCTTCTTAACGCTTCATTAAAGCAAGCAGTCGCCCAGTGTTTGAATACAAGTTTAGGTTCCCACATGTTCTTGGGTTTAACAAGAGCTTCATTTCTGCAACAATGTTCCAAATCAGCCGCTATCATATCAGAGGACCTGATATATGAAAATTCCTACTTACACAACGGACAGTTTAAAGGATATGATTATTTACTTTTCAAAAAAATTCATTTAGTTGTCAAGGTTTCCTCTAGTGAACCATATCTGACTTAAGAACTGACCTTTTTTCCAAGTTGTCCAAGTCAGTGATATAGAACTCCGCTCAAGTGTCGCTCTTACAAAGGGGAGAACACTTTGTAACGTCCTAAAGGCAGTAGGCTACTGTTAAGCCTGTCTGAGCAACTTTCACTATTTAAAAGGGAAAACCCAGCTCTGAAAATTTTCAAACCCTCACAATTTGACCAAGCATATTAAAGAAAATGCCATGAATCAGGCAGAAGGCATGATCAGAAGTGTGGCTTGGCAGGTGGGGAGGGGAGGGAGAGGACAGGTACAACCAGGTTGACAGGGAGCAGGGAGAGATTCCCCTGAGCACCTTCTCCAAAGTGAAGTCTTTCTGAGAATTTTAATGGCAATAGATTGACACATGTCATCATGCCTTTAATGACACGATGTGAAAGGAAGCAGGTGAGGACAAAGACGGAGAGACACACGAAGGGGGTGGTGGGGGGAAGGCAGGCAGTATTACATTTAAGTGCATTCCCACTCCCAAAACCAGCTGCCTTGCTCTCCTTGACATTCCCAGGTGACTTTTCCTTGGTCTATGATGAGCAGTCCTTTAAGATGGAAGGTCCCTCTGCTGCAAGCACACTTGGAAACTGTAGCACTGGCCAGAGATGGGGTGGTTTGCCCTGGGACAGGAGCATGAGTGATGTTTGAGCAAGGCACAATGAACCTTGCTTGGCAGGGGAAGAAGGTAGCATTTGAGAGAATTCAGGCATTTAGGTGGTTGATCCAGAAAACCA
The DNA here is from genome assembly GCA_004024745.2 of Catagonus wagneri. Lineage (NCBI taxonomy): Eukaryota > Metazoa > Chordata > Mammalia > Artiodactyla > Tayassuidae > Catagonus > Catagonus wagneri. The sequence goes on from PVHT020000174.1 coordinate 4,917,443, forward strand.
TGAAGGTTCCTTCAAACTCTGAAATTCAATACTCCTATATATTAATGGGTCTCAGGGATAAAATATGAACTCGCTTATGAGCAACAAACACCCAGAAAGACAAGGAAAAGCAAAAAACAATCCCCTCCCCACCCCAGAGAGGAGAACATGTAAGATATACCTGTCTTAAGAGCGGTAATTGGACTTAGCTGGGGTTTGCATTTATTTTAAATGATTCAAAAATGAAACACAAACACAGTCTCTGGTTATAGTAAGTGGGTACGGATGCAGAACTCTGGGTCAGTGGTTAAGACTGGCTAGTACAATGTCTCTATTGCTAAAACAAAATTAATTATGGAAATCTCCATGAGCCCATACAAATTCTGTTCACAGGGTCTGCTTACTTCCTCCAAGGTTTCTGTGTGTATGTGTATAGTGTGTGTGTGTATACTTTGTGGCTAAAGGAGCACATTTGCTTTGATTGTGGAGCTCTTTCCCAACATTAAAAGCCACGATTTTAGTTTTTATACTTAAAAAACACCCAAAATGTGCTTCTTTCTGGGGAAGCAAAATACTGTGCCACCTTTGAAAGTCAAGCCCTTAGAAACCCATCAACTGTTGTTTGAAATCTTCTGGTTCTATTCTTGTAGAACCTTTGTCCTGGGTTTTCTGAAAGGCTTTGAGCTCTTGGACGAACATTCTTCTAGTGGCAATTTTAACAGAGCTGAATGCTCTTATTTGTGCTGCAGGTATAGCCCATACAATTACATACATCATTAAACCAACACTGTTCCCATACAGAAGTTCTTTTCCAGGAGTCATTTGCCGGCTGCCCAGCTGTGGGTTCAGAGGGTGGGATACTTTTGATTTTAGACATAAGGAAGGAGACGGTAGGAGTCAGGCTTTTAGTGAAGGAGCATTTCGGGGGCCCTGGGGTAACTCTTATACATCTCATGCCACTGTTCAGAGCCCTTACTGAGATCAAAACCACATACACGGCACAACAACTTACTAAAAAGTAGACCAAGAGCACTTTCCTTTAGAAAGAGTATGTGCAGTGGGAAAAGGCAAAATGTATGCAAAAGCTGCTGATCTGCTTTTCTTAGCGAGGTGAGGGGATCCTGGCCACAACTTTGTGGGTTGTAAGGACATTTTGGCCTCTCTCTGCATCGTGCTCTGGAATTATTCGTTCCACTTTTTTCTCTTGCGACCTCTGTAACACAACCTCTTTACATAGTTTATCTCAGGAAATGACAATTGGCTGTCGAATCCCATACAGATTGATGGGCTATGACAGCTTCAAGGAATAAATAAAGTACAGTTCCTTCTGCAGAGAACAAACTGTACTTTCAATCCTTTTTTAAAAATCCCTTCTTAATTTTATTATTTTGCATTTTCAATCCTTTTTTAAATTTTCAATCCTTTTTTCTCCCTTAATTTTATCATTTCCATTAGATCATTTAAAAATCAACACATCACATACCAACCTCCCCTAAGAGCAATCATAAGATTTGATGATTTCTCTGATACACAGGCTAGGGTTTCAAATTTGCATTATTTTATCTACTGAGTTAACTCTGAATTCTAAACCAAACTAAGGCTGCCATGTGTTTTTAAACATCTCTAATCCAAACCATCTGGACGGGCATGGTTTTGCAAAGGCATCTCTTCCAGGACACTCTGTGGATTTTGTCACTGCTTGAGGTTTTGGCAAACCATCAACATTACTACAATTCCTTTCTATGAAATATAGCTTTTGACTAGGATTTTCAAGTCCTGGGTGTGTGCGTGCATTTCTATGAGTGTGGGCACTTGGGTACACTTTTTTTTTTGCCCCGTCCCCTTATCTTTTCAGAAGACTGTATTTACAACCATCTTATTGTAAAGAAATAAAGGACATTGTTGTAGAGAAAGGAATAAATTTAACTTCAGTTACTAAGCATAAGGCCAGGCAACGTTACCAAGGAGCAAGGTCAAAAACCACATATTGTACGTAGATGCTGGAAACACTTTTTGAACAAGTCAAAGGAGAATACGTGTCCACTCCAAAGAACAGCAACGATAAAGAGTATAGAGATAAGATGATGATGGCAACAATGATTTGTAGCCTGTAAGCACATAAACTCAATCCATGAGGAGACTACAATTAAAAATTGACTATGTGAAGTCTTTCGCCTAAGAAAAGCAACTTGTTTCTTTGGCTACAAATGAACATATTTAAAAATTCTAAAAAAATATATAAATCAGATATAAAGCAACATGTGGACTCGTTGCAACAAAGGTTAAAAAAACTTTCCCAGGAAATAAGAATGATGATTGTCCTTCCCCAAATTCTCTTTGCTAATATCGTTTTCAAATAATTTCAAAAAGTAATTTAAAAAATGGAAAGATTAGCTTTTTCTGCTGAGACGCATTGTGTGAAATAAATTAAAAGGACAATGTGACTACCAGGGAATATGAACGTTATTTATTAAACTCCTTTCATCCAACAGTATCAAGGCAACCTAAAGATACACAAACTAGAAGTTTAGTCAGGTTCAAAAAGGGGGCAAAGAGCCTAGTCTTTAAAAATAGACAGCCTTGAAGTCCAGATGTGAGTCTGTGACTAGAATATCAAGACACCAAAGCAACGGACAGACACCTCCTCAGAGGAGGCCGCAGCCTAGAACACTCCTGGGCACTAACATGGTTTGAGGCACAGCTCAGTCCACTCACTTGCTGCTGTTTCCTTTCCTAGAATGGGCTCCTCCACACCCACACAGCTGAGGGAGAGGGCGGCCTTTTGGAGACTTCTCTTTCCTTTGAGACCACATGGCCTATCTTATTTTTTTTCCACCTTGTATATTTTAAATCTTCTTCTGCCTACATTGAAATGCTGTAGGATAAAGGAAAAGTGCAAATTGAGATTTCTGAGTGGAAGCCCCACCTGGGGTGGGGTCAGGGAGCTGGATTATAAGTCTTTAGGAGATAAAGCTCTTAAAAGAGATGCTAATCTGGCCTTAGATGAAAGCAGGACATTGGTCAGCCCCACCTTCCTTACTCTGGCTCTAGGGTCCATAGAGCGAATTTGGCATGGCAAACAGCCAGTTAGTCTATACAGGACTCAGTGTAGCCATGTGAGCCATGTAGAGACCAGCAGGTTCCTTTTAGAAGCCTGTGCTTGAGACAACAAGCGTGAGTAACTAAGCCATGGAAGCAAGTGCATCTGCTCCTAGTGCACGGTGGAACCAAAATAGCAACGATACCACTGAAACTGCATGTGCCAGTACAACACTATCAGTTATCAAAATATTGATACTTGTCCGAAAAATGCTTTTCCCCCATGTCCTTCCAGTGCTCCCCTGCTGTTGGTCCCTAAGCACCCTTTCTCCTACACTCCTTAGTCATGACCTACCCCATTTAGCCACTAAAGATGTGTTGATGTGATACAAGATGTGACAGCAAAGGGAGCCCTAATCCATGCTACCTGGACGGTGCCATACAGATTGTTACCTACTTTGATTTTCAGTCCTGCATAGATATACTTGTAGCCGACATTCAGTGGGTACTGCCTTTACCTGACACTTAGTGCTTCATATGCATTCATTTATTTGACTTTCATATGTGACTTGCCTCTCATGTATGACTTGCCCAAAGTTACACAGCTAAGTGGTGGGACCCAAATTATAATCTCAGGCTGTATGGCCCTCTAGCCCACTATGTGCTCAACTGCCTTCTAGGATTAATAGGAGTAGAGCACTGGAGGAGGGGCAGGATTAGGGCAAACTAAAGAGTTCTTGCGAAGAGGGGACAGCCTCTTCTCAGCTCTACCATACTGCTGCTATGAGGACCTGGCCATAAATGTCTGCTCAGTGAATGAATAAATGAATGAGTGAATGAATGAATCCAAATTAGGTGAAATTTCTTTGCAAATATATTCAAGTAAGTAAAATAAGAATACCAAACTTAAGCTTCCTTCCATAGGATGGACTATAATGTAATAATAACCAAATGTGAAACAACCAAATGTAAAAAGAATACTTTTTTCAAAGCATGTTCACCTATTGCTATATACAGAATTATGTTCTCTTAAAATACACACATTGAAGCCCTAACCCCCAATGTGATTGTATTTGGAGGTGGGGCCTTTGGGAGGTAATTAGGTTTAGATGAGGTCATGGGGGTGAAGTCCCCATGACAGTATTAGACATCAGAAGACCTTACTCTCTATCTCTCCACGTGAGGACATACCCAAAAGGCCATCATCCGTAAGCCAGGGACAGAAACCAAATGGCTGGCATCTTGCTCTTGAACAGAAAATTATTTTCTGCCTTTTTTTTTTTAACTTTTCCGCTATTTAAGTCACTCCATCTATGTTATGTGATGGCAGCCTGATATATCAATAGTATCTTTTATCGTCACAGTAATCAGAAGAGCTAAGCAGAACACCAGAGATATTCAACCCAGACCCCTGGAAACACCATTTTCCTGAGACCAAGCTTTTGTGATAGCAGTGAATGGCCAGGTGGCAGGGTGGTGAGGACAAGGGGAGGGACAGGCAGAAAATTCGTTCATGTTATCATCTGGAGCTCATTGCACAGCACCAATAATACCAGGCAATTCCTTGATGAAGCACAGCTGCAGAAAGCCCAGCTCAGACGGTTTTAGTCCAGGGTAAGGCAAGAGGCGAGAAGGGCATTTAGAGAACTGAGTAATATTTTAAACGTTGGATCCTGTGCCTCCAGCCTAAGTGCGCATTACTGGGACAGAGCCAATGTTAGTAAGTCTAAGACAACTTCAGCAACAATATTCAACTTCAGCTTGATCACTTGGACTATGACATGGCAAGACAAAGGAAACAATTTAAAAACAATGTGCTCAACGCATGTTCACTGCAGCACTATTCACAATAGCCAAGACATGGAAACAACCCAAATGTCCATCGACAGATGACTGGATTAGGAAGATGTGGTATATATACACGATGGAATACTATTCAGCCATAAAAAAGGATAAAATAATGTCATTCGCAGCAACATGGATGGAATTAGAAACCCTCATACTGAGTGAATCAAGTCAGAAGGAGAAAGACAGATGTCATATGAAATC
>PVHT020000174.1:4923509-5035976 GCA_004024745.2 Catagonus wagneri
CTTATAACTGGAGTCTAAAACACTGCACAAATGAACATCTCAACAGAAAAGAAAATCACGAACTTGGGGAACAGACTTGTGGTTGCCAAGGGGGCGGGGGAGGGGTGGGGGAGGGGTGGGAGGGAATGGGGATAACTAGTGCTTTAATGATGGAATAGCAAGGAGCTCCAACTGTATTACACGGGGAACTATATCTAATTACATGTGACAAATCCATATATATACATGTAATCGGGTCACCACATGGTGCAGTTGGAAAATCTGACAGAAACCTGTAAACCAGCTATAATGCAAAAAAAAATAAAATAAAAATAAAAACAATGTGCTCAAAGGTGAATTCTCATGGCATCTTCTGCTCTAATAGCTCAGTAGATCACTTATCAAGTATACAGCTGTTACCCGGTATATAGCTCCTTTCCTTCTTGTTTTCAGATGAGAAATCGTCTCCGATACAATCTCTTTGCTATAATTCTGCCGATAAATCTAATTTCTCTAGATGTATCTCAATGATTAATTTTCTTCTTTGTATGTTAGATTTTGGAGAAGATTCCAGAAAGAGGGCAAAGAATGAAAGCTGGTAAATACTTAAACATAAAACATTTACATAATAAAACTCCTAGAAGAGATCGTACACAAAACATTCTCCAACATAAATCATACAAATGTTTTACTAGGTCAGTCTCCCAAGGCAATAGAAATAAAAATAAAAACAAATGGGACTTAATCAAACTTACAAACTTTTGCTCAGCAAAAGGAAAACATTTTTTAAAAAGATAACCTATAGGATGGGAGAAAATATCTGCATATGATGCAACACTCTTGACATTTTGGACAATTGCTTATGTAGCCTTGTATCTCAAACATGGCATTACGCCTAGCAAATAGGAAGCAAACAAGATGCACTGAGAGTGGGTGCTGAAGCAGGCAGCATCTGGGTGCAGTCCCATCTCTGCCTGACATCTCTGAGCAGAGCCTTGAACTTTCCTCTTATCCTCTGGGCTTGTGATTCTTGGTCTCCCCAGGGCTGAACTTCTGTCTTTCCTGATGGGCATTTGATTCAGCATCCTCCTTGGGTTCTCACCGATTCTAGCCCTCTGCTTTGATTCAGAACTTTCCCCCTCACTCTGCTACCTTAAATGTCATCTCTGGCCAAGGCATGGTTGCTATCCAGTCACAGCAAAGGTTTCAGCAGGTTTGTATACCACAGGCAACAAACCAGAAACGGGTACTGTCCTTGTGGAGGAACGTGATTAGAAAAATCGTAATAAAAAATAGGCTTGCATGCATGCACATGGATGAAGTTAGAACATACCCTCTCACCAAGCACAAAAATAAACTCAAAATGGCTTAAAGACTTAAACACAAGAGATGTCATAGGAGTTCCCATTGTGGCTCAGCGGTTAACCAACCCAGCTAGTATCCATGAGGATGCGGGTTCAATCTCTGGCCTCACTCAGTAGGTTAAGGATACGGCGTTGCCGTAAGCTGTCGTGTAGGCCACAGGCTCGGCTTGGATCCAGTGTGGCTGTGGTGTAGGCTGGCAGATACAGCTCTGATTCGACCCCTAGCCTGGGAACCTCTTTATGCCTCCAAATATAAAACTCCTAGAGGATATCATAGGCAAAACTCTGTCATATATCATACCAATGTTTTCTTAGATCTGTCTTTCAAGGCAGAAATAAAACGGAAATAAACAAATGGGACCTAATAAAACTGACAAGCTTTTGCACAGCAAAGGAAACCATAAAAAAAGAATGGTAGAAAGTATTTGCAAACAATGCAATGGACAACGGCTTGATCTCCAAAATATACAAGCAACTCATACAACTCAAGAAAGAAACAACCGAAGTGGAAAACGGGCAGAAGATCTAAATAAACATTTTTCCAAACACTTATGGCTAGTAGGCAAATGAAGATATGCTCAACATCACTAATTACTAGAGAAATGTAAATCAAAACTACAATGCAGTTACCACCCCACACTGGTCAGAATGACTACCATCAAAAAATTTATAAATAACAAATGTTGGAGAGGGTGTGGAGAAAAGGGAACCCTCCTACATTGTTGGCAGGAATGTAAGCTGATACAACCACTAGGAAAAATAGTATGGAGGTTTCTCAGAAAACTAAGGATAGAGTTACCATTTGACCTATTCCCACTCCTGGGCATATATCTGCATAAAACTCTAATTCAAAAATAAACGTGCACCCTTATGTTCACAGCAACACTATTCACAACAGCCAAGACATGGAAACAACCTCAATGTTCATTGACAGATGAATGAATTAAGAAGATATGGTAGCGTGGAATGTGATGCAATGGAATACTATTCAGCCATAAAAAAGAAAGAAATAATGCCATTCACAGCAACATGGATGCAACGAGAGATTATCATACTAAGTGAAATTTAGTAAGAGAAAGACAATATCATATGATATAACATCTTTGGAATCTAAAATATGGTACAAATGAAGCTATCTACAAAACAGAAATAGACTCGCACACGTGGATAACAGACAGTGGCTGCCAAGCCAGAGGGAGGAGGGAGTGGGATGGACTGGGAATGTGGGGTCAGTAGATGCCAACTATTACATTTAGATTGGATAAACAACAGGGTCCTACTGTTTAGCACAGGGAACTATATCCAATTGCCTCAGATAGACCATGACAGAAAAGAATATAAAAAACAAAGAATGTATATATATGTCTGAGTAACTTTGCTGAACAGCAGAAATTGACACGGCACTGTAAATCAGCTATACCTCAATTAAAAAAAAATTAAAAAGAATGTAAGCTGGCAAGGCAGTCTCTCTGCTTCCAGCTTCCTGGGCCAAAAGAGAAAAAGAAGTTCCTGCTGCTTGATTTAATAAGAAGCAGTGTCTAGCTTAAGCCTTGGTCGTTGGACCAGTCATACCCAATTGGCATAAAATAAGTATTCCTGAGTACCTGTATTTCATTTCAGTGTGCACATTTAAACTCCTTATGCTTTTCCCTAGAGACGCAAAATAGCACTTGTCTGATCCATATAATCTGCATCTTTTATGTCAGGGTTTAATTCTACCTTTGTATCACATGTATTCTTTAATTATCTGTAATTGAAGACTACGGTATCTGTATCACAATCTATACAACAATGGTCGAGGTTTCCTCTTTTGGGTTTCTCCATTCTGCCATCCACCCGGCACTGCCTTTGAAAAGTGGGTCTTATTATTTAGCATGTCCTTGTCCACAGAGTTTGTTCTTCAATTACTAAGCACCTATTATGTCCCTCATTTTGTCACTCTGGGAACTCATACTGAATATGTGGCCCTAGCTGTCAAGGAATTTTTTATTCATTCATCCTCTTCTCCTTTCTGACATCTAATGAGTAACAATTTGCCACATCTAAGAGAAAAGCTTAGAAAATGGCATTTTTACAATCAGGCCATAAAGAAGTTATCCTCCCTTTAATTAAAAAGTATTCTTGAGTCGAATTCTAATACTTCTCTGGCCATTAAATACCTTGGAAATTTTATTTATTAATTTGTTTTTGCTTTTTAGGGCCACATCCATGGCATGTGGAAATCCCCAGGCTAAGGACTGAATCGGAGCGGTGGCCGCTGGCCTATGCCACAGCCACAGCAACGCAAAGTCCAAGCCACATCTGTGACCTACACCACAGCTCACAGCAATGATGCATTCTTAATCCACTGAGCAAGGCCAGGGATCGAACCCACAGCCTTCTCATGGATACTAGAGGGGTTTGTTACTGCTGAGCCACAACTGGAACTCTGAAAAAATCATTTAAATTAATTTCTATATTTTGTGTCCATAGCTGTTTCATCATACAATTTTTTTTTTTTTTTAATTTTTCTCTTTTGGCCACCCAGCGGCATATTGAGTTCCTGGGCCAGGGATGAGATGCAAGCTGCAGTTGTGACCTACACCACAGCTCAGGCAACACCAGATCCTAACCCACTGTGCAGGGCCAGGGATCGAACCTGCGTCCTAGTGCTTCAGAGACACCCGTTGCACTACAGCAGGAACTCCCTGCAGCTGTTTTTTTTAAGTCTGGAATATAGACTACAATCTGGACTGGGGAGGGTCAACAATGGATAGGAGAAGAAATCAAGTTTATTGCAATAAACCTTACAGTTCCACCAGAAACTGGAGTTAAGTCTTTCAAGGAGCTCTCCTGCCTTCCTCTCCACTCTTCTCACCAGCTACCCACAGCTCCTCAGTGTTCCCATCACACACAGGGAGGGAGGGGGTCATGAGGCCGGCAGGAACCTCACACAGAACCAAACGCTGGAGGGCTCAAGCTGTAGCTACAGACCCATCTGTAACCTTTAAAGAATCTTAATGAGAAGGGAAACCACACGTGGGGCAAAAGGCAGCTGAGGATTTTAAACATGGGCACAAACCCCACTTCATATATTGCTTTTGGCGCGCGAATTCAGGAAGGTTTCAGGTCTATGTCAGTTTTAGGTCATTGTCAGATAATCTTTAAAAAGAGAATGCCAAGAACAAAGAAACCAAATCAGGGTGCTGTGGTGGTGGTGGTGGGGAGGGGGGGAGTAAAAATAAAAACCTCGGACCAAGCCAACCCTCTAAATATAGTTTTTCCACTTACCTCAATGCAGATAATTCTAAGATATATATTTCTGATTTTATTCATTCTGTTTAAAAGAGAGAGACCACACCAGGGTAAGCAATACAGGGTGGTCAGATGCATAATCTAATGACAGTGTGTGGAAGCCACTACAGAAGACAGCAGGAGCACTGCCAGATGGTGTGGTGGGGCCAAGCAGCTGATTTCTATGCAGAGTCCACCGGTATTTTCCAACAACGGATGGCTCTTATTGAAATCAAAATAGAAAATGTAGGACTAGAGTCCACACTAAATATTCAGTTTAGCAAAGACAGCAAACTGCCCATGCAAATAGGAGGTATTTGGCCTTGCAATTCTCAAAGAAAGGAGCCTTCCTCTGGCAATCCTTTTATGATTAGACTAAAAGCCTGTCAGCCTTTGCAAAGGAACACGGAACTGATATGGGCATCTAGTGCATTTGTTTTTTAGTGCCTGAAACGATGCTCTTCTGCGTCAATGATTTGTTTGCAACTATACGCTCGTGAAAAATATGAACAGCTGAGGTTAGCAAGAAATGGCTAGCTAATGCAATTACTCCAAAATGATGAAAAGGACAATCATCCAGAGGCACGTGTAGCTCCTCCCCACCCCCAGTCCTCTTTCTTACTAAGGAAACTGCCTAATTTTGACAGAATGGAGAATTTGGAAGCATGTTCAATCTACCTGATTTCAGTGAGATCGTGTCTGCAAAGGCTCCATGGTAATAAGCTTTCCCAAGGATGTCAAAGCAGACCGAGAGATCAGTGAGTGGTGGTTTCGGCTTTTTTCACCTATATTTAATTCTGTGGGTTCTCCAAACTCTCCCCAGAATTAAAGCTGGAAGATGGTAAGGCTAGCCACTTCTTGGACCACATCTAACCAATGTCTTCTAAGTGGCAGGACGACAAAAATACACTTTGAATAAAGTGCACGGCCTTTGCTATTAAGCCCCACGTTGGCCCATCACTGCAGAGTGCAGCCCGGGAGACAATGTGACGCAGGTGGTAGAATGAGCCCCTTTTCCAGGGTTGATTCTACTCCCCACCAGTTGGGGGACCCTTCAAGTGTGCAATCTTTCAGACAGAAAAGGAGAACAACAACATCTTTTCTGCTTCCCTGTTTTAAGGAGTAATGAGAGATCATGAAGGCAGAGAGCTGGAAAAATGTAAAGTCAGTGGAATACTACTCAGCCATAACGGAGAACAAAATAATGCCATTTGTAGCAACATGGATGGAACTAGGGACTCTTGGACTAAGTGAAGTCAGATGGAGAAAGACAAATACCATATAATATCACTTATATCTAGAATCTAATATACAGCACAAATGAACCCCTCTACAGAAAAGAAACAAACTCATGGTTTGAAGAGCAGACTTGTGGTTGCCAAATGGGAGGTGGAGGGACTAGGAGGGACTGGGAGTTTGGGGTTAGTAGATACAAATTATTCCGTTTGGAGTGGATAAGCAATGAGATCCTGCTATATAGCACAGGGAACTATTTATAGTCATTTGCAATGAAACCTGATGGAAGAAAATGTGAAAAAAGGAATGTATATAGTTGGGGGACACTTTGCTGTGCTGCAGAAATTGACAGAACATTACAAACCAAATACAATTTTTTTTTTTAAATGTAAAGCCTAGACAATGTAGTTATCACCATAGTAATTACACTTTAGCGCATGGTAACCAAACTGCCCTTCTCTTTCCCTCCACCTCACTTTCATGCACTAATTCATTTAGATACTCCCTATCCGCCCAAATTACCCCACTTTGGTCTCCTAACAGCTCAAGGACACCCCATATTAAGATACTTTTGTTTTCTTTTGGTAGCCACTGATACTTACCTGGTGGTTATCCAAACTTCATGGAGATCAACCATGGCAAGGCATGTCACTATCCCAAAAGAAACAGTGCTCTCCAATGCCCGTTGTGTCATGTTCAATGTGGTCTCAGGCCCGGTCTCAGAAATACAACTCTGGGTCTCCTAAACACGACTAGAAGCAGACTACCGCAACGAGTCAGCCGGAGGAAATAAATGTGAGTAGGAGGAGAGGGTGGGGCGTGGAGGGCTCCACCTCCTCCACGTAGAGGTTAAGTGGGAAGGGGTAGGGAGTTGGCAGGAAATTGCTCAAATAGGGTCAGGTGGGAGGGCATCACAGTAATAAACTCAAGAAATAACGGCACTCTAGTTTCGGCCAAGAGGAAAAGGGAATGGTGGGCACACTTCCAAATAAAGAAGCCAACTAGTTTCATCAACTATCACTCCCTTTCTTCTTTCTTCCCCTTCCCTCTACATTCCACTGGCTTTTAACTATTACTGCATACTCAAATCACTTGGGAGCTTTTAAAAATGCCCAGACTAGGAGTTCCCGTCATGGCGCAGTGGTTAATGAATCTGATCAAGAACCATGAGGTTGCGGGTTCGATCCCTGGCCTTGCTCAGTGGGTTAAGGATCCGGCGTTGCCGTGAGCTGTGGTGTAGGTCGCAGACGCAGCTCAGATCCTGCGTTGCTGTGGCTGCGGCATGGGCCAGTGGCTACAGCTCCGATTAGACCCCTAGCTTGGGAACCTCCACATGCCGCGGGTGCGGCCCTAAATGACAAAAGGCAAAAAAAAAAAAAAAAAAAATGCCCAGACTGCACCCTAAACTAATTAAATCAGAATCTCTGGGTGAAATGCAGGCACCCATAAGTCTTGAAGACACGCAAGTGGTTGCAATGATCCGCTAAGATGAAAAACAACCTCTGTCCCATTTTTTCTCTATTCAGGCCCCCCCCACCCCACGCCACACACCTGCGTGGTGTTACCAGGCCAACTCCCCAGCTACTGCGGCATGAGGGCTTTGGAGTAAGAATGAGCGGACTACAAACCAGGTGTTGTCATTTATAAGCACCTGCCCAAGTTCATGGCTTCTCTGAGCCACAGTTTCTCATCTGGGGGGTAACAGGATCTTATGACAACGGATGTAAAGAGTAGATTCTCCATACGTTAACACCTTTTTTATTTTCGTAGATTCAATGTCGCAGAGCATTTTTTTATTTTCACCTTTTAGGAAAGCTCCCATTCACCCAGTGTCTACTAATTTCAAAGTTAATCACTCTATGTATATTCGCTTATTAGCCCAAAGTGATCTGAAATTAGTAGGACTTTAGGAGTTGTGAAAGGTATTAGTTTCCTGGATTGCTCCGAAATGAAACACAGGTGTGATAGTTACCTTAATGTGTCTACTTGCCTAGGCTATAGTACCTAGTTTTTTGGTCAAATTCAAGTCTAAATGTTGCTGTGAAGGTGTTTTTTAAATGTGATTAACATTTAAATCAGTAGACTCTAAGTGAAGCAAATTATCTGGCACAATGTGGGTGGGGCTGATTCAATCAGTTGAAGGGCCTAAGAGTAAAGACAGGTTTCCTGAAGAAGTACAATTCTAAATCTGTCTCGCCCTATTTCTCTCTGCTTCTCTTTGTGTGGATCTCTCTTTGTATATATAATCCATTCTTTTAGTTCACTCTGTGTGTGTATGTGTATACAAATTAGTTCTATTTCTTTGAGAACTTTGACTAATACTCCAAGAGTCCTCAGAAGGTCTTCATAATTATTTTTGCTGTGTTCACTTCTCTCATTTCTTCCTTTCTGGGGAGGGATCACAGCTCTTTCCTTTTTTGCCTTCCTACAGCTGGGGGTACATTTTGCTCCCTACAGTTAGATCATCTAAGGGAAACTAGGTTTTCTAGTGGTATTCAGCAATTTAGGTTTTCATAAGATTTCCTAAACGACCCTTTCATGATATTAAAGGTCATTTATATCATTTACATCTGAGTGGCTTAGTCATGATTTCCAATATCTTTAAACGTATGTGGTTAAATTGAGTGGCTTTTATCTTATATTCAGAGTCTAAGTGTCTTCATGGTTTTTTGCAGATGTCACATAATCAACCCCAAAGTTTAAACTTTAGAATTCTCCCTTTTCTCAGTGAGAATGCTGGGTAGAGTTTAGAATCCTCACCTGCTTCTAGTCCCCAGATGAAGTGAGGATAGTGGTAGAAATTTGGGGAATACAGAGTTATTTAAGTTAAGGTCTTTTGGTAGGACATTCAGAGCCCTTCTGACATTTTTTTTTAATCGAGAGTATATTTTCTTCTAAAACACATATATTGGATCATTTAAGGGGGAAATTGAAAAATAAGATTATACACATTTTAGTGAAGCCTTTAGTAAATGACCTGAAGGATACCAGGAGATGAAAGAGAGGAATGTTCTTCTTAGTCAATACTGGTATTAACTATTGTGTGATAAAACAGGTAATTTGAAAATTCCAGTTAATTCCAAAGGCTTCTGGAACTTGCATCTTCACTCAGCATGATTACCTTCCTGCTGACTTGTTACTATGCAATGTTGTGAAAATTACGCACATTATCAAATCGTTATTGTCATAGGCTACCTACAGTCAGTTAATAAGAATATTTAAATTATGTTAAACATTACATGTCAACTGAAATAATATAGTATGTTGCTTCTTTAATTTTTAAAAATTCAATAGATGCTTTAAACAGTATCAAAGTAGTTTAAATGGCACTGTTTTTCCAAAAATGTGCTTCTTCTTATCCCATTACCCTTTTAGTATTTTCTTGGTAATTCAGCAAAACTCTTTAAATGGAATAAAATTAGGATTTTGTGCTTCTATGTTTATAGAAAGAGCATATCAGACTGACAAATTTGATAATCTAAATGAGAAAGAAGAAGAAAAAACTGTTCTCCTTTCAAAGGTTCAAAAAATAAAGGTTATTTACTAGGCAGGCCTAGACTTCTTGTTGTTTTTAAGATAGCAAATTAGAAAAACATGGCCAGAGTTAGAGGTTACTCACTAAGACTTTTATTCCAGCAGCTCTTGTTCCCCAAATTATATCTGATAATGTTTTAAAGTCTAAACATATTTTAGTTCACAAAGATACTCAGCTCTTAGATACAAAATGGCACTAAGCTTCCAAATATCACCAGGTTTATCCACCCTGTTCAACTGACATATTTGTTTTCAGAGCAATCTGCCACTTAGGATCTCTAAACTGTAATATTTGAGGAACTGAAACTTTGAGCTAGAATGTTTGTTTGCGTTTTCTTGTGAGTAATCACAGGAGGGGGCATTAATAAAGGGGTTCATGTATTGGCCACTACCAAGGCTTCTGGAGAGTCGTGGCAACAGAGACAAGCTGAGTGTATGCAAGTGTGACATAATTTCAGCCTGTATTGGTGCTGAATGGAAGAGAAGACCAATTTTTCAGCAGACCCAAGGAGTAAAATATCCCAAACTAGTTGCAAACTGCAAAGAATATTTAGATTTCTCAGCAAGTCAAGAAAGATAGTGATAACCTTCCCCTTAAGTGCTTACAAAAGTATTATTACCTGTAAAGCAAGATAGCACCTGTAAACTGAAAACTGGCGAAATCCCATTGAACTGTATTTCAGAGAGAGGAGGGAACTTTAAATGGTACTGCTCTGAGGAAGTCCACGTGGGTGGGCAAGCATATGTTGCCGCTAAGCACAGGAAGTGGTACACCAGGATTTCTTCCTAAGTGCGAGGTCTTTATAAACTCATCTCCTCATGGGGGCTGTTTTAAATAGAAAGAAAATGACACACAGTCCCTGACCAGGCTTCCTAACTGTTTGGAGAGGGTTGCCACTTTCCCAAAACATTAGGTTACTGTGAGGGAATTTTCCAAAATTGTCAACAATTCCGTTTTTAAACTTGGTTCTTCCTCTCCACATAAGACAGATGCAAGGCAGCATGAACTATATTTGGTCTAGTAGGAGATATAAGTTATTTTTACAGTGCTGACTCCTACCTGACAGTGGAAGACGTATTCTGGTGTGGTTTTCTTAAACTTCATGTTCCAAACCAAGGCCACGCCATCTGGTTCATGGGGAGCATCTTCATTGTTGTTGTAGGAAGCGACCATCAGCTCAGGGTACTGAAGAGGGAAGGTCACAAGGATGGATTATGCCAGCATGGCAACACAAAGAAAACACTCTTACTCCTACAGACACATGCACATTACATACTTCAAATGGCAGTTTCTTTTTAAGTTGTGGCATACTTAATACTGACTTCAAAGCCTCCACCCACTCAACCTGTTTTCTATCCTCAACATTCCACGTATGCTTAGTGTAGTCACCAGTAACTACAGCTGCACATGCTGCTGACCCTCTGTGTCATCTCATATTTGGGTCCCTTTTTTCTCGTATGCTGATTTCCATTACATCTTTCTCTCCTGATCTTCTTCCTAATCACTCTTGTTAGTCCCTAAAAGTTCTCCTTCTATGACCTATATTCCGAAGGGGGCTATTTTCTGCTCTCTTTTTTTGTCTCTGTCTACACATTCTCCCTGGGTGATCTCATCAACAGCGTTCATAAGCATTACTATACTGACAATAATCAAATCTTTCTCCCTAGGCTTGATCTCTCTCTGAAGTATGGATTTGACAGCTACTGGGGATTTCTCAAGGTTGTCCATAGACACATCAGATGCAATGCATAGAAACACAAGCTCCTTGAAGTTCCCATCATGGCTCAGTGGTAATGAAGCCAACTAATATCCATGAGGATGCGGGTAAAATCCCTGGCCTCGCTCAGTGGGTGAAGTATCCAGCGTTGTCATGAGCTGTGGTGTAGGTCGCACATGTGGCTCGGTTCTGGCATTGCTGTAGCTAGGGTGTAGGCCAGCAGCTATAGCTCTAATTCGACCCCTAGCCTGGGAACTTCCATGTGTCATCGGTATGGCCCTATAAAACAAAAACCAAAAAAAAAAAAAAAATAAGAGAGAGAGAGAGAGAGAGAGAGGAAGCTTCTTGCCTTCTACCAAGGCCTGCTGCTCTTCCAACATCCCCTCTTCCAACCTTCATCCTGCCAGCGCCCTGCACTAACACTGCCCAGCTGTCCAGACCAGATACTCTACGTTCATTTTCACTCCTCCCTCTTTCTCATCTCCCTGTACTGTGTTTCATTCACTACTTCCTCAGTACCTTTCAAATGCATGTTTTCTTTTTATCCTTAAAGTTAGAGCCTCCTAAATGAATTTCTTGTCTGGATGAAGACAACCACTTTTTAAATGGCTTCCTACTCTCAGGCTTGCCAGGTCCTCCCCTCCCCTACTCCACCCTCCATCCCTTGTCAATGTAACTTTAAAAAATAAACATTTGGCTAAGTCACTCCTCTGCTTAAAATACTTTAGTGGCTCATCATTACTTTCAACATAAAATCCAGGTCATATAAGATCCTTCATGATCCATCATCGTCCACCTCCTTGTCCTTTCAACCCCTATGACCCAGCCTCTATGGGGCAGTTCTGAGGTTCAGAGGTGCAACCTCTGTATCTTTGAGTCCGATACTCTCACTGGAACATCTCTTCTGTGTTGGTTACATTATTAACTTATTCATTAAGACTCAATGCAGGCATCACATCCTCCAGACAATCCTAACTAACCATCCAACACCCCTCCTTGTCTTGCATCAGCTCCTTTAGCATTATATGTGTCCCCCTATTAAAGCACCAAACTGCATTATAGTTTTTCCCAGTGAAGGTTTAATACTAGATTATATGTTCCTTGAGTATAGGGACTTGTTTTTATTGACCTTGGAATCCAGGATCTAGTGAGTCCGAGTATAATAAATTTGTGCCAAAATTTGCTGAATTACAGATGGTCTTTTTTATGTTATAAACCCTGCACTCAGGGAAAGACTTTATCTTTAATCCTTTATTGTCAAATAACTGCAACAATTAAAAGCTCAAATAAAAGAAACACAACTAGGAGTTCCCACTGTGGCACAGCGGAAACGAATCTGACTAGGAACCATAAGGTTGTGGGTTCAATCCCTGGCCTTGCTCAGTGGGTTAAGGATCCAGCATTGCCATGAGCTGTGGTGTAGGTCGCAGATACGGCTTGGATGTGGTGTTGCTGTGGCTGTGGTATAGGCTGGCAGCTGTAGCTCCAATTAGACCCCTAGCCTGGGAAAATCCACATGCCGTGGGTACAGCCCTAAAACAACAAAACACACAAAAAAAGAAAAGGAACACAACTAGTAAAATAACAAAGAGGACTCTACAGTGAGCAGAAATACCTACTCATCATATATGAACTCTGTGCTGTTATTGGATAAACTGAGGCTAAATCTCACAGGAATTTTTTATGAGCTAGAGTACACTGCATGAAAATATTGCTCCTACCTTTTTAATGGCCACCCCATTAAAAAATAGCATTAGGATTATACCAGATCAGATCACTCTTTGCTCACAGGTAATTAAAGCTTTTCTTTCCTTCTCACTAAGCTGCATATATTTGACATAAGACTGTCCTCATAAAGTTGAACATCAACTTTTTTGTCTGTCAAAAGTAATTAAACCTAAGTCTTCTCTATGACGTTATTCATTCTTTGAGTTCCTTCAACTTAAGAAAGCTGCAGAAAGCTACAAGTTGCCTGTTGGTGCAGAGGAAGAAGAAGCCTACAATGATACACATACATGTGGCTAGCAGGGGAAGTAATCATTCTTTATTAGAAAACACTCCTCAATGGATGAATCAAAGGCCTATTATGAAAGGCTTTTGATTCAAAGCCCATCCAAAGAAACTAACAGCCAGATAAACACAGAAGCCTCCATCTGAAGTTTAACTATGTCACATGTGAAAAGGCAACTCGATAAACATCAACACCACTACCACAGTGGCCAGTGGGCAGCCAGATGTGTCTAGAAGTCTATGCCACAGCTTCACATCTGGGTCTCATCGCTGGCTCCCACTTGCAAGTTTTTCTTTTTTTCAAATATTTTAAGTGATTGGGTTTAAAATTCCTTTAGAAAACAAGGAGAGTTTTAGTAAAATACCAGTGAAATGCCTTTGGTATAATTTCTGTAACTGGGATCAGAAGGCCTAAAGATACTGATTAACTCTTATCTCCTGAAAGTGTCTATGATTTCAAAGTCTCCTCCAGTATGTTTGTTTGAACATGACTAATCACATTTTCTTATTCTCCAATAAAAAGTAGTAAATCTCTGCACAATTCTTTAAACTTTGAATGTTAAAATTATTATTTTAAAAAGAATATGGAACTACCAGGAAGTCTACGATTACTCACAGGGCTGAATTACCTAACATTTAACCTAGGAGAATTTTACCCAGAAATTGCCAGGTCTGCTCTCAAGCTGTTTGCTCATATGAAGAAATAAAATCTGACATTTATTGGTGAGGAAGGAACCAACATGTTTTAAGTGCCCATTACGTGCCAGACACTGAGCTGGGTGATGCGTTAACTCATTTGGTCCTTGCTTTTCTCTGAAGTAAGCAATGGTTTCCCCATTTCTATAGATGAAGAGGCCACGGGCCCCTGAGTAAGGAAATTATTCCAAGTTAAGTTGCTAATAAATGATAAAGTGATACCCTGTTTGAAGACTGTCTGGTTTCAAAGACCACGTCCCTTCCAGCCCACTGGGGCATACGGCAACTGCCCTCTCTACATACATAGGGCACTGGTGCCGGTTAAAGTGTGGGACAAGAATATCAACAGTAACACGCTTTGCTTTAGAGGAACTCACTATTAACTAGAGGGAGGTGAGACATATGTATGAATAACTACAACCCAAATATAAAAGCAGAACATGATATGTGCTAGGACGGAGATATAAACGAAGTTCTATCAAAGAACAGAGGTGAAAAGAAACGCTTTTGTTGGAATGGGATGTGGCAGAGAGAGGGAGACACTGGAAAGGGATTTTTTTTTTTTAATTTTTTTTTTTAGGGAGGTTTCCAGGCTAGGAGGCCAGTCAGAGCTGTAGCCACCAGCCTATGCCACAGCAACGCAGGATCCAAGCCGCGTCTGTGACCTACACCACAGCTCATGGCAACGCTGGACCCTTGACCCACTGAGTGAGGCCAAGAATCAAACTTGTGTCCTCATGGATGCTAGTCAGATTCGTTTCTGCTGAGCCACAACGGGAACTCCTGGAAAGGACTTCTGAGAAGAAATGAGACTTGTCTGGACCCTGCCAAATAGGTTATTAGGAGAAAAGAGAAAGGAGAGTGTAGACAAGGGTACAGATGGTGATGCAGATTCCTCTTGGATATTTGCCCGGTTCACAGTGATTGTCCCAACCTTTGGAGGTATATCAGCACACAGGCAGTCTGACCTCCCAGGGCTAATTAATTCACTGTAGGGTTGATACTTGATTCTGGTGGGCCCATCATATTCTTTCACTTGGTTACTGTAAATTCTGAACTGAAACACAGAACCCAGGGGCTGGCAAATGAGTCAGCATATGACAGCATCCTATTGGCAAAGCCTCTAAAAGCTGCCCAGATTCAGTTCTTCATCTTTCCAGGGATTCCCTGAGTACCTTAGTGGCTTTTGAATAAATTTCCCTTTTTGCTGAAGGTAGCCAGGGGTCAAGTCTTCTTAACTAATGCAGTGGAGAACACATTCACAGCAGACAACAGGTTAGAGCACAGGGCTGGGAGGCAGGTTATATGAGGAGATGAAAATGAAGAAAAGAATGGAGATGCCACAGGGCATCCTCACAGATGTCACTGAGTACAGGTTAATGATTGTAGACTTTACTGCTGGGGACAGCAGGAGTCCTTCTCTGCAACTACTGATATTACAGCTACTACTATTTCACTGCTATCTCACATTCATTGACTACTTTTTATAGACCAGACACTTTTAAAATTCTAAGGGTTTTAAATGAATTAACACATTTAATACAATAAGCATATGAGCTAGGTATGATTATCATTTTATGAATGAGGAAACTAAAGCCAAGAGAAGTCAGGCAACTTGCCCAAGGTGACACTGAGAGGATGTGAGTAATCTTTATAGGCATTAAACTGGAAAGAGTACTTATAAGGACACAACAGTATGGAGAATTGAGATAGGGAGACCAGCTAGGAAGCTTCCTAATAGATGCAAAAGGTTGAAGGCATGACAGAGTAGGTGTCAAATCCATGTGTAAATGGATTTGAACTGATGAGAGTGGGAGTCTTTTTGCTACAGTGCATTTGATTGGGTTTGGCAATTAAATCAGCTATCAAAGATTACTTGGGTTTGTATCTTGACTGACTCCGAGGCTGAAGGATGTAATTTTATGTATGAGAGGAATATATAAGGAAGGAGTAAGATCCTAAGTCTCGTTTCGTATACATCCACACAATGTGTCACATGGTATGTGGATAGTATTATTGACGTCCTGTGCTAAAAAATATTCGATGAATAGCAAAGCTGATATAATTCCCCACATGCTCAGCTGTCTTCCAGGGAATAAAAAAAAAGTGAAAGTCTTCTTGTTTAAGAGCCCAGGAGATCAAAGCAGAGCTATGCAGAAATCTTATAGTTTTTTCCTCCTCCCCCAATTCCATTCTATTTCACTCGTGATCATCCTAAGCATACATGCCTCTACCAAACAGCAAGACACTGTCTCTTTTTCTTCCTTCTTTATATCATCAAATTGTATCTAGATTCACTAAAAACTCTTTTCATTCCATAAACAGGTAAACCTGGTCCTTTGAATCTCACAAATTTGTTATGATCCAGGAACTAAGGGTTCCAATTCCTTTTTCTTTCCATTCCTTTTTTTTTTTTTTTGCTTTTCAGGGCCGCACCTGCAGCATACAGAAGTTCCCAGGCTAGCGGTCTAATCAGAGCTGAAGCTGCCAGCCTACATCACAGTCAGAGCAAAAGAAACACAAAAACCGAGCCATGTCTGCGACCTACACCACAGCTCACGGCAATGCCAGATCCCAGATCCGCTGAATGAGGCCAGAAATCAAATTTGCATCCTCATGGATACTAGTCGGATTTGTTTCCACTGTTCCACAATGGGAACTCCCTAATTTCTTTTTCTCATGCTCCATATAAAATGCACTTTTCAGAATTACAAAGCTCTTTCCCACAGTGTAGATGGCAGGTTACACAAAAATGAGGGAAAATAAATGCAGTCTCTTCATGGTGGAGTTTCTGTCCTTTCCAGTTGCACTTCCTGCAACAAAAACAACACACAAGATCCTGTGTGGAAACAAACCTATCCATAGGCAATGGGGCCCACCACATGCTGAGGCTGGACAGGGAGCAGCCCCACCGCTGGAGGCCCTGCGGCCTCCTCAGGGAGCGTTATCAGGGACCCAGGGAACTCAGTAAAAACTGCCTTAGAGGAATGTGTCAGATAAGGTTCCTGTGTAATTTCCAGTCTCTGAACAAGTGAACAAGCCGAGCAAAGTGTTTCCTTAGCCTTGGATCTGATTTCTGTGCACACACCCAAGCGAGCTCACAGACCACCCACACGCTGGCGGAAGTGGCTGGGTAAACTCTGCTTGTGTTAGCTCTGCATGACCGTGCCCTGCATGCTCTCTTGTTTGGATGTAAAAGGAGATTCAAGAGGACAGAACACTCGCCCACTTTGTGGCTGTTGACAGTCTGGTTGTGGGGGATTACACTCCTCTTCAGGGCTCCTGTTCTCCCTCAGGGTTCAACGGGGCTCTTCACATCTGCTTTACTGCTCTGCCTGGAACACACACTTTTCCTCTCCATTAGTCTAAATCCCTCATCTTCTAAAATGCCCTGTCCAACCAGACAAAGATCCCAACTGCCACTGAATTCTGAAAGCACATGCTACTGGCCCAAAGTCATTCAGCACTTGGAAGCTCTTTTGGTTCCAAATTCATAAGCCCTTTGTGGGAGGCACAGGTAAAGAGCATATGCTTTAAAGCGCTCAAAGACCTGATCCAAATCCCTGCTCTATTACCACAGCCTAGCTGAATGATTTTTAATCATTTGTTTAGTTTCTCTGAGCCTCAATTTTTTTCAGCTCTAAAATGAAAATAGTAGCAGTGGCTGCCTCACTTGATGTCATGAGGGTGAAATAAGATAATGTCTTCAGAGCAGTGGGCACCGTGCTTGGCATATTAGAAACACAAATTAAAAGCCAGCCATCCAGACACTTACGGTCAATTAATCTTCGACAAAGGAGGCAAGAATATAAAATGGGAAAAAGATGGTTTTCTTCAGCAAGTATTGCTGGGAAAACTGGACAGCCGCATGTAAATCAATGAAACTGGAACACATGCTCACACCATGCAAAAAAATAAGCTCAAAATGGCTTAAAGACTTAAACACAAGACAAGACACCATCAAACTCCTAGAAGAGAACATAAGCAAAACATTCCCTGACATCAACCTTACAAATGTTTGCTCAGGTTAGTCTCCCAAGGCAAGAGAAATTAAAGCAAAAAATAAACCAGTGGGACCTAATCAAACTGACAAGCTTTTGCACAGCAAAAGAAACCATAAAAAAACAAAAAGACAACCTATAGAATGGGAGAAAATAGTTTCAAATGATGCATCTCTCAAGGGCTTAATCTCTAAAATGCATAAACAACTTATACAACTCAACAGCAACAAAGCCAACAACCCAATTGAAAAGTGGAAGAATACCTGAACAGACATTTTTTCCAAAGAAGATATACAGATGGCCTACAGGCACATGAAAAAATGCTCAATATCACTGATTATTAGAGAAATGCAAATCAAAACTACTATGAGATACCACCTCATACCAGTCAGAATGGCCATCATTAATAAGTCCACAAATAACAAATGCTGGAGAGGGTGTGGAGAAAAGGAAACCCTCTTACATAGTTGGTGGGTACGTAAATTGGTACAGCCACTACGGAAAACAGTATGGAGATACCTCAGAACACTAAATATAGAACTATCATATGAGCCAGTAATCCCAGTCTTGGGCATATATCCAGACAAAACTTTCCTTGAAAAAGACACATGCCCCATATGTTCATTGTAACACTATTCTCAATAGCCAAGACATGTAAACAGCCTAAGTGTCCACTGACAGATGAATGGATTAAGAAGATGTGGTATACATACACAATGGAATACTACTCAGCCATAAAAAAGAACAAAACAATACCATGTGCGGCAAAAGAGATGGAACTAGAGACTCCCATACTAAGTGAAGTAAATCAGAAAGAGAAAGACAGATACCATATGATATCACTTATATCTGGAATCTAATATGTGGCACAAATAAACCTTTCCACAGAAAAGATAATCATGGACTTGGAAAAGAGACTTATGGTTGCCAAGGGAGGGATTGGGATGAACTGGGAATCTAAGGTTAATAGATGCAAACTGTTGCATTTGGAGTGGATAAGCAATGAGATCCTACTGTATAGCACTGGGAACTATATCTACTCACTTATGATGGAGCATGATGGAGGACAATGTGAGAAAAAGTATGTATATATGTATGTGTGACTGGGTCACTTTGCTGTACAGTAGAAAATTGACAGAACACCGTAAACCAACTATAATGGAAAAAATAAAAATCACTTAAAATTAAAACAAACAAAAAGCTAGCCATGATTATTATTCCCAATAAAAGCATAGGCTATAAGAAAACAAAAGCTGTGCTGTATATAAATGCCCAGGACTAATCATTCCTATTTCCCTCATTGCTGTTCTGTGCATCATCATTAGACAAGGGACCAGAGCATCAAGAGCAGGGACTTAGGGGTCAGACTACCTGAGTTCAAATTCTGACCTCTCCATGATTATGCTGTGTGCCTTCATGAACATTCTTTAACTACTCAGTACTGGGTAAATCGTATGCTAATTGGGTTGGCCATTCAGCAAACTGACATTTGGTAAATCTTCCTGCTTTCACTATGAATGCTACACAAGGGAGTTTAGATTTTTTTTTTTTTCTTATAGGCAACAGGGGGGGTTAATCCAGAGAGTCAAGTGATCAGATCTGCATTTTAGAAAGATTATTTGGCTAGATGTCTAGAGGGGAAACTATAGGTGGACAAGTTTGGATGTAGAAAGACCACAGCTGTAAGATTAATATATGGGTGGAGAAATGGATGATCTCGGTGACAGACTGCGTCTGAGAGATAAGGGAGAAGAAGTTTCTAATGTTAATGGTGAAATCTGCTTTCAGTCTTTGGGTATAGTGTGATGGCTTTAACTCTGAATGTAGTAGTCAAAAAAGGATTTCAGATATGTGGAAATAATGAGTTAGTGATTAGTTTGAGATTTTCTGGGACACCTGAATAGATCTTTCAGGCATATAAAGTGGAATTTAGGAAGGAGAT
This sequence comes from Catagonus wagneri, assembly GCA_004024745.2. Taxonomy (NCBI): domain Eukaryota; kingdom Metazoa; phylum Chordata; class Mammalia; order Artiodactyla; family Tayassuidae; genus Catagonus; species Catagonus wagneri. The sequence goes on from PVHT020000174.1 coordinate 4,943,263, forward strand.
TGGCTGGGGCATAGAAACAGGGTGCCCATGTGATAGCTGAATCCATGGCAGTGGAAGAAATCTCCCAAGGAGAGAATGTTCAGAAGAGTAGAGGTTGAGGGCATGACCTCGAAGACCACAAGGGTAGGAAATCACTGGTGACCTTAGTGAGAGCAGTTGCATGCACAGAGTGGCTTAGCTACTGGTAGGGTACCTAGCACACGATAAGTACTCAATGTATATGAGCAGTAGAGTGCACAATTTAAATTGAAACTTCAGTAAAGTGAGAAAGAAGACCAATAAGCATAGAAGAAAACTCTAAGTTAGTGGACATACCCAAAGTAGAGGAATAAGTCTCTCTTTTTTTTTTTTTTTTTTTTTTTTATTAATACAAAACCCCTGAGAACACAAGTCTAGTTTGACCCATCCCAGCAACAATTCTTACCTGGAGAGACCAGTCCATACAAGTGACTACTCGATGCTTGGACCAATGCTCATCATAGAACTGACGATTGAGAGAAAGGTTGGCTCCAGCCTGGACATCCCTAGGAGGGTTTAAACACCAAAGACAGATATGAATGCTTCAAAATGGTGCTTTATCACTATTTCGCATACTGAAAGAATGAAATGGCAAGAGCGTGGAACACAATACTCTTTGAAGCCAAAGAAGCTGTTTTTTTTGGTCTTTTTTTTTTTTTTTAGGGCTGCACCCATGGCATATGGAGGTTCCCAGGCTAGGAGTTGAATCAGAGCTGCAGCTGCTGACCTACACTATAGCCACAGCAATGTGGGATCCGAGCTGCATCTGCAACTTACACCACAGCTCATGGCAATGCTGGATCCTTAACCCACTGAGTGAGGCCAGGGATCGAACCTGCATCCTCATGGATACAAGTCGGGTTCATTACCACTGCGCCACAACGGGAACTCCCCAAAGTATCAGTTTAGATAGCAAACTCTGATCATAAATGAAATAAAGATGGTCTCTCTATTTATTTATTTATTTATTTATTTATTTATTTATTTTTGCTCTTTAGGGCTGTGCCCACAGCATATGGAGGTTCCCAGGCTAGGGGTCGAAACGGAGTTACAGCTGCTGCCAGCCATAACCATAGCCACAGCAACATGAGATCCAAACCACATCTGTGACCTACACCACAGCTCATGGCAACGCCGGATCCTTAACCCACTGAGAGAGGCCAGGGATTGAACCCGCAACCTCGTGCGTGGTTCCCAGTAGAATTCATTTCCGCTGCTCCACAACAGGAACTCCAAAATGGTCTCCTTTATACAAAGTCCTCTCTAACCTGGCCAGAAAGGGTTTCCCCATGTTGTTCCAAGTCTGGTGTGAAATCTCAAATTTGATTCAGGTTCCCACCTTGACCAGTTCTGAGGCATTCTCCTTCTCTAATAAGTTCTACCTTGACACAGAATTTACAAGAACTCTCCCAGCTACCAAGGGAGCACAGCACACTTGGAGATTCTTTGATGTCAATACCCATTTATCTGGCCTTGAACCAGAGATGACATGGGTGTTTATATTTACCCGACATTTCTGATTTACTGTAGTGGCTGCCTCCTTGCTCAATAGCAAGTGAAAATCTCTACCATGAGGCAGTCCTGCTGGAGATCGAGGGATTCGCTGAATGCCTTATAGACACTTAACACAGACCAAATAGCATCCAGGTTGAGGAGGACTATACTTTGGCCAGTGTTTGGTTGGCTGATATTCAACTGGCCACAAAACCTCCTCTGAAGAACTCTGCTCTGGTCATGCATTTGCTCCACAAGACTGAGTGTTTAAATTGAGGTATGGCTGTTCTGTGCCAGCAGCTACGGGACCTGCATAAAAAGCTGCCTATAATTCTGAGGCTTCGGTTCATGAATGGCTCCACACTTAACATTTCTTATGCTTACTTGCTATATATTCCATTGCCTTGCCCCTGTATTGCCTGTTCTGTACAGCTCTCATTCAGTCTAGGGAACTCAACTTCAGACCATTTACTTGGGCTCCAATCAGATGACTTAACGATTTTTTTTTCCCCGCTGACCCTTCCTCAGCTCCATCACTACAAACTCAGGCAAGAGGTACACATACACAAGTATTTGCTAGGAACCCGGGATAACAATGGGCCAGGCAACCAGAGGAAACAGAACTCAAAAAAATTAACCAAGGCAAAGAATAATGGCTTTTTAAAAGAAACAGATATCTGATGACATGTATATTCAAAAACTGTTGGAGTTCCCGTCGTGGCGCAGTGGTTAACGAATCCGACTAGGAACCATGAGGTTGCGGGTTCGATCCCTGCCCTTGCTCAGTGGGTTAACGATCCGGCGTTGCCGTGAGCTGTGGTGTAGGTTGCAGACGCGACTCGGATCCTGCGTTGCTGTGGCTGTGGCGCAGGCCAGTGGCCACAGCTCCGATTAGACCCCTAGCCTGGGAACCTCCACATGCCGCGGGTGCGGCCATAAACCCGCGGCCATAAAATGACAAAAGGCAAAAAAAAAAAAAAAAAAAAAAAACTGTTGCCTCTTCAAGGTAGTCCAACAATGCTGTCAGCTGTTCAGAACATTGTCATAATTCCCTTTTGAAACTGTCTTGGAGCCTCTGCTGCATCCTCGATGATGATAGGTTATCCTTTGACAACATATTTGGATTTTAGAAGTAGAAAAATGTCAGGTCTGGTGAAAAAGGCAGGTGATTTCATCTTCTCATATTGTTCCTGGTCAAAAGAAAGCTGTATCTCTTCCAAAGCTCACAAAGCGCCTGCTACTATCCCCAGGAAGATGGTTGACAGAACTGCCTTATACAATACATATGTTGCAGTCACAGGGAAAGTCATTTGGGATTAGTTTTCTTTCTTTTTTTTTTTTTTGTCTTTTTGCCTTTTATGTAGAACCGCACCCACGGCATATGGAGGTTCCCAGGCTAGGGGTCTAACAGGAGCTGTAGCCGCCGGCCTTCGCCACAGCCACAGCAACGCGGGATCCGAGCCGCGTCTGCAACCTACACCACAGCTCACGGCAACGCCAGATTCTTAACCCAGTGAGCAAGGCCAGGGATCAAACCCGCGACCTCATGGTTCTTGGTCGGATTCGTTAACCACTGATCCACAAAGGGAACTCCTGGGATTAGTTTTCTAATCTGTAAATATATCACTGTGCATATATTTCCTAAAAGGCCTATATACACAGTCTTACGGTATCAGAGAGGAAAAAGTTTCCAGTCTCTGTTTGCTCTCTCCCACATCAGTAAACATTTCCTATAGCTCATGTTTATTTTCTTCAGCTTCCTGTTTACCTAGACATCAAAAATAGATCTACTGGATATAAGAGAAATCTCCTTTTGCTGCTTATAAGAATGTTTTCTCAGAGAACAATGTACCTGACTCTGCCAGTCTCTATCACCTGGACTGCTCCCCAGATATCAAGTTCAAAAGCATTTCACAGAAGCACATGATAATTACAGGGCAACTCTAAGCCAGAAGTCATAACCGAAGCCCTTAGTCAAAGCTGTTCAGTGAGATCAGCTCTGGAATTTCATCCTCCTCTGATTTGTTAGGATTGAGACTGGCCTAGTCAACGCATAAATGAATTTAAAGTCAACAGATAACTTATCACGGTACTTTTAAAAATACACACAAGAAACTAACCCATCTTTCTCCTCTAACTCTCGACCGCTATAGTCAAAGAAGATATCAGAGTCTTCGGCCAGTGCTCTTTCAATTACCCGTATTGTCCGATCAAAAAAAATGAGAAATTCCTCTGAATGAAGGATCTGCTGCTTTTCTTCCTCTGTCAGCTCCCTTGGAGGGGCTTTTTAGGTAAAAGAGATTGATGGGAAAGAAAAAAAAAACATGAAATTACATTTTAATTTAAACATTTAAATTAAATTTAATTCTCAGAATTAACATTTCAAGAGGAATCCAACTTTTGAAAGAAACTACTTATCAAGAGTGAAGAAGACACAGTAAAATAAAACATTGTTAATATTGATTTTAAATTACTCTTGAAGTCATACCAAAGGTTTTCGCAGATATCTTCATTCCTAATTCTACTAAAAGATTTCATATCTGGACCAATTACTATTTTGAAGAGCTGGAGAGATTACAAATGAAAATAGATTGGAGTGTTTTAACAATCAGTTTTGAATGTTATTTTCCTCAGAACTGAACTGGAAAAACAGCTTAAATAGTACATAACAGAGAAATCTATAAAACCATGTATATTAGATTGTAAAACCATCGCCGAGATGCACATACTAAATAATTAAGACCTATCTATAATACAATCCAGATAGCACTTTTCCTCTTCTATTGGATAAATTCATTTTATTTTAGATAGTTGATAAGGCTGATTGATTTTTCTCCTCAAAAAGTGAAATGTGTCCTTGCAAACCCACATTTACCCATATCTTCTGCTATTAAACAAACACATGGTAAAGATAAATGCTTCTATAAGACTCTTCACAATTGTTTTGATGCTTTGCTTTTCTAGCATGATTAATCTCATAAAACTAAATTCGAAGATACACCATGAAGCACAGAGAGATTAAAGAATTAGCAGTATGTCATAGTGTCTGAAAGTCAGCTCACCTCAGAGTCACGATGAGGTTACATAAACTGTTCCTTCAGTAGCAGGGTTTACATAAAACTAGAGAGAAAGGATTACGAAACTCCCCCAGAGTGAGAAACCCCTAAGGGCAGAAACTGTCAGCTGAATCTTTGTACTTCTTCAGTTACCCCAGTTCAACTCTCCCGCAGAGACTTCAATAAACATTTGATTGATTACTCTTCCAGTAGGACCAGAAGCTCCTTAAGTTTAAGCTACACAAGGATGGTAGCAAATTAAAACCATAGGGATTCCTGGTGGAATGACCAATGCAGGGACCTTCCCAAACACTTCCACAACCGTCCCCTTAACCAGGACCCATTCCTACCTGATCACATGGTCAGAGGAATTCTTTAGGTGCAGTCACCTGTAGCATAATGTTTTATAGAAATATCATTTGATTTGTTTAATGGTCTCCTGAAGCCACTATCCTGAAAAATCTGAACTGTCCAGAAGCCCTCTGGCAGAGCCATGGAAGTGGATATCAAGCTTTTCATGTTTTTAACGTCTCTCCCCTTCCTTGCCCCAGACCGAGATGCAGGGGTTCTAAAGAGACTCCAGAATCTGTATTTGTACAAGAAACTAGAAAGATTATGCTGCAGTGGGTTCACACCTTGAGAAATGCTCTCCAGGGAATGTTATAACAAACATGATGCATCAACTAGAGCACGAGATCATCTCCAAATACTGGTCACCCCGGTGTTTCTAGTAGCTCTTAATACAGCTAGGAAAATCTCTTCGCTGCTGAAGTCTCCAGAGCCCTAAATATCCCAGTGTGTACTGGGACCCTCTCAGAACTTCCATTAATATCTGCTGAACAATGCTGCACAGACACTAGTTTCAGAAATGGTGACATGGACAATGTGCAAAACCATAACTGACAAGAGCTCTACAAAACCAGCCTGGAATCCAAGAGTTACTCTGCTATTTGCTGGCTTGGATTCTGGAATCAATGAAAGCTCTCTAAGCAGCAGTGCTATCTATAAAATGAGGTGATGATACCTGAAGTTCAAGTCTAGTTTAAGGGTTAAAAATAAATACACTGACAAATAGTTAAGTATCCAGTAATTAGCAAGTATGTATAATGTGTCAGATTTCTAAAACACCTATAAATGAATCATTTGAATTTCTTCACCTTTATATAATTTCAGGAAAACAGTGAAACTACTAAACGTAAGTAGGCAAAGGCAGAAACACTAGGCTCATTTTGTTTTGGTCAGTACGGTTATTTAAATAAACAAATTTCACTAGACAAGGATGCTGCACGGCCAAGAAGAATGTCTTATTTTAAAAGCTTCATTTGCCTTAGTCACTGCTGATGGATGGCCCAAACAGAGAAATAGGAATTTTTTTTCCCTTTATTCTTTTTCTATGATATTTTAAAAATATAGATTCTCTGTTTATCTTTTTGAGCTGCTTCTCTTTCACCTGTATCTTTCCTTACAGATCCATCACCTTGAATAAAAAATAGTATCTGTGTAATTTTCTGTAATTTTTTTCTTCCCTGTAGCTTATTGTCATTTTGATCTCAGCTTTCAGGATATGCAACCTCTTCTCTAAGAGCAACATAAATGGTTGATCAAAGTGTATGCATAGAGGCCAAGCTCAGGTAAGTGAAGCAGTACCCTCTCCATATACTATATTTGGTGACACAATATTTGGCTTGAAATTAAATTGCTACTGAAGCAAGACAAAGGACATATTTTATATTATGCTTTGATGTTTAACAGGGATCAAATGACATGAAATGTTAGCACAAAATAATAAGATGCATGTGGAGATGAGTATTTTTTTAAGGTTATAAACAGTATTTAACTTAGGAGTTAATAGAGCCATAGTTATTTTTTTTGATAAAAACCCCAAACCCCCTATATTTTAAAAAGCTTTAAATTGATGTGTTACTACAATGTAATGAAAACATAATGTAGTATTCAGGAACCACAACCAAAACCTGTATTCAGAGATAAAACCTCCCCAGACATCATATTACATGAAAGAAAATTAGTTGATCAATGGAATCCACAAAATTTAAAATATAGGCATACTCAATTAAAATCAGAATCGTTCTACTGCAGGACAGACCCCATTCTCCCTGGAATTTATGTTTCTTTAGCTTTTCCTTCTCCCTGGAACTTAAAAATTATCTTCAACATGTTCGCTGCATAAGACATAGGAATGAATTTACAGCCTAGGCACACCAGAGCAAAACAAGGGCAATGATAATCTGTGATTTTTCTTATAAGTTAAGCAGAAAGTGCTATAATAGCACATTTTATTGTTTGTTTTTGCAACATGGAGTAATTCTGCCAAGAGCCAGTAATATTCTATGCATTTAGAGTGAGCTTTTTTTAGGAAACAAAGATTCCTCATGAAAAGTAGAACACATAGATGTGGCTTACATATGATTCAAACGACAAGACAGTTTTCAAACTTACCAAAATTTACCTGAACAGTTATATTTCACTTGAATAACAAATATGAAAACAATGTGCAAGAATCATGAAATTCAAAAGTTTAGAAAACTGCCTCAGTCTATGAATTCACAACCCGCAAAATCAAAATCTAGTATGAATTTTATTTTAGCAGCTACTTCTTATTCTTTTTATTGTAGAAATAATAATTTATCTTGCTTCTGGATAAAAATATTTCTTTATGTTTCTCATGTTGATTCTATCCTATCTGCTATACTTTCTTCAGTGTTCTTATTGATTGGAATAAATACTTTTCTAGTTTCTTTTTGATTTACTCCATCTACTATATAATATACTTTTTGATTTCTAGAGTTCCTGGATTTTTTTTTCCTCTGCAAAAATGTAAAATCTGTAATGAAATTCACAATTTATATTGAATATTTTACAATCTCATTTTTGGGTCCAAAGTAATTTTTAAAATATCCGCTTTAGAAATGTCTTGTCTTGCTTCAATGAGGTAGCTTTAAATTTCAATATAAAAAAATTATTTCTTCCAGATATTTTTCAAGAATAAAAGATAAAAAATAAGTAAACCCTCATAACTTAAATATTAAATCAGGTTAAAAAGGCGTGGTGGCTCTTAACGGAATTTTACAGTGAAATCAGTTCATAAACAATAAGAAAACCAAACCAAAGTAATAAATAATGATGTCCTTCTCTGAAATTAATGGACAATTATGAGTTAATGTGTATTTGCAAGAGTTAGGTTTCTTATTCTTTTGTTTTAAATCTCTACACAGGAAAATACTAGGACACTCACATATAGAAATTTCTTAAAATTTGATTTAAAATGTATCTACTGTTTTTCCCTTCTCTGTCATGAAAAAAAGAGTGAAAACAGTAATAAATCAAACCCGTATTTCTTTACTGTTTAATGCATTTTGATATCACAAGGGCAAAAATATCAAAAGCTAGTGAGCACTGATTTTTTTCCCCATCTCCCCCCCTCACCACTTTCTTTTTTAAAAAACTCCAAAAAAGGCCAGATTTCTCAAAAATGTGTTCCCTGGTTTGAAACCGTGTATGTCAAGTTTCAGCCCAGAGCAAATGTTTATGGCGAAGTAATAAATCCCTGAAACTCAGAGTTCATATGGAAGTGCTGACACAGCCCTGACGACCATGCAGCCGTGTGAATGGCGCCACGATTGTATCTGCTAGAGATTCTTTGAAAAGTTTGCAAAATACTGTCTTGCTTAAAAAAAAAAAAAAGTCAGAGAGAGTTTGATGCCAACATAAACATGCTTTTAACCCATTATGTGCTAATTTGCAGAAAAGCCATTAATAGAGACTAAGACGCCCAGAATGGCAGTAACAGGAAATGTACTTTCAAACTTCTTTCGGACTTTTAACAGGACTTTAATCAATTCCATGAAGCATGAGTAACAGTTAAAACCAGTGGGCGTATTTGCTGAGAACGTAAGAGAGAGGTTGCAATGCTTTGCCAGAGAGGACAATTTGGAGATTGAGGTTGGGAGCAGCAGGAAATCAGTGTCAAGATACATCAGATATACTCTGGTTCCTTATCACCCAGTGCACCTTAGGGATATTTTGTTAAAAAAAAAAAAAGAAAGAGGGCATTTTCGTAAATCTTGACTCATTTTGTCTCTTGCTACACCCATGTTAACGATAGCTTTAAAAAATATATATGTTTTTAATAGAAGTTTAAATGTGGAATCGCTCGGATCAAATCCTTTTAGAATCTCCCAGAAAAAGTAACTCTTGTGCCTTCTGTGGGTTTCACTGTTAAAGATGCTGAATCTCCAGGCCGCCCTTAGCCGTACCCTAGATCTTGACGGTGGTCAACCTCTCTTAAGGCCAGAGCAAGCTGCACTGAGTCCCAGTGACCAGGACGGACCCACTCCTACAAAGTCCCTGGGGATAACCATGTGCCTAGCACTGTGCCAGAGCCACAGGCCAATGTAAACTTTAAAAATCAAATGAAAAGTTCCCTGGTGGCCTAGCAGTTAAGGATCTGACATTGTCACTGCTGTGGCATGGGTTCAATCCCTGGTCCGGGGATCTCCAGATGCCACAGGTGTGGCCAAAACAAAAAACAAAAATTAAAAATTAAAGCGTTTTTAAAAAATCAAATAAGCTTCTAATTATAGTTATGCTGCTCTGTATGTGGGACACTTAGTAGGAAATACAGAAGAATCTTTCTAATCCACTCCATTCTCATGGGTTCCCCATTTCTCAGTAAGAATAATAATCTCAAAATTCTCTTTCTCCATGGGCTGAAAATCTCAAAGGGATACAAAATTAGACTTTTAGGGAAACATCACCTATAGTAATTTTTGTTGGCTCCCCCCCTTTTTTCTTTCTTGCTTTCCTGTTTTTGGAAATGCAGCACTATTACAGGAGGATGGCGTCATATGCAGTGCACAGTCTTAGGAGTCAGCTACAGATCCTGACTCATGTACTAATACGTTATGTATTTATGGGTATGTTTTTTTTAATTTTATGGCCACACTAGTGGCATATGGAAGTTTCCAGGCCAGGGACTGAATCTGAACTGCAGTTGCAACCTATGCTGCAGCTATAACCTAAGCCATAGCTATGGCAATGCTGGAGCCTTTAACCCACTGTACTGGGTGGTGGATCGAAGCCACACCTCTTCAACGAACCAAGTGGCTGTGGTTGGATTCTTGATCCAAGATGCCACAGTGGGAACTCCCACGGGTATGTTTCTAAACTTCTCTTTTCCTAGTTCTCTACCTATAAAATAGGGTAAATAGTAATCTCTGCTTCAAAAGAATGTTGTGAAGGTTAGACAGTATCTCTGGAGTGTTAAGGAGAGGGCCAACTAGTAAACACGAGTTGTTATCACCGGAGCATGTAAAGGCTGCCCCTTCTGATATGGGCAGAGTTGTGGAAGAAAACATTTAACGGCACAGTTAATAGTGATGACCGCTGTTAACGTTTCTCTGTAGATCACACGAGTAAACTTCAGGATTTACTGACAAAATAATTTTATCTGCTCCTTTCATCACTGGGACAACATGATGGAGCGAACTAGACAATACAACGATTGATAACAAGTATATCTCATTTTCTTACTATTTAGTAATAATTCTACTGGAATCGTGACTGAACTTGTTGCTGGAATTGTGGATGGTTTACATTTTTTTACATTTTATTTACTTCTGTCAGTCAAAAAAATAAAATAAAAGGCTCTTGCTTGGGAGATTACAATTTATGTTGCTAAATGTAATACACTGAACAACCACAGAAAACCTTCCACACAGGCAGTGTACATTTAATTTTTACTCACCTTTACTGTCCTTTGTGTTGGCTAAAACAAAACAAAACAAAACAAAAAACAATGAAATGATGACTCAATTTATCTCCCACACCATACCTTCCTTCACCTCCTGTTTTTTGTCTTGATTTTCCAGTTCTGAATCCTGGCCAACTTTAGGTTCCACCATTTCCTCATCTTCCTCGTCCTCTAGAAAAAAGAAAGAGAAAAATGCATTATTTTCTTTCCTTTAAATCAAAGTCTCCGGTTGATGGTGGGAGGTAGGGGCAAAGGGTAAAGTTCCAGTCATTTAGGGCAACTTCTAAGTAAATCAGTCCACAATGAATGCTCAAAAATATATGTTCTTGAATATATGAATACATTATCTCCAACAGGGGCCTCTTTGAAAGTCCCCCTCAAGCTGCTGAGAAAACCGCCCTGAATCAGCACCTGCTACATCCATCTCCGGGCCTTGCCACATGGAATGTCTTGGAATTGCCTCTCTGACCCCTGTAGCTTCTTCATAGATGGGCCAGGAACAGATCTCAAAATGTTTCCACCTGGGGCTTATTCTCCACAGGGGACACCTGCTGTGCAGACGACTCATTTCCAATTGAATTCTCACCAAATTAATTTAGTTTTGACCTACAGGAAGGGGTTAAATACAGGTCTGACCCCAGGTCAAATGCCACTGGCAAGTAAACAACCAGGGGTAGAGACCCCAAAGTCATTGCCATTGGCCTGGGAGAAAGCCACCAACCTGAAATGGCATTTACACATTCAGAGCAGTGCGTGCATTAATGTGAATTTAATGAGTGCTAACAAATGGACCCAGTTGGCCATCACTGCCAGATGTTAGAGTGCCCTTCCTGCCCTATGCAGATGTGAGCCTACACTCTCCACCCACCCCGCCCCGGGCCTTTCTGAGGTGCATGGGGGGGTGCCTTTTACTGCAGAGTGCTTGAAATCATCAGGCACAGTGCAGAGGGTGGAGGGGCAAGACAGGTGTCACAGGAAAATCCAACTTACAGGAATAAAACAACACGAAAAGTGAAAACTTGCTTCACGGCTTTTAAATACAGTACCTTCGGTCTTAAGGATTATACTCATTAGAGGTCACTGATTTCATTGGCTCAAATGGAGTTTAAAAGAAATGGCTTCACGTCCTCCATCACTCCTCTCATCATTCTCTTAGATATTCTTCATTCAACAAATATTTATAGACCTTCGGTGTTAAGGTCCAAAGCCCTATGGAGAGTCCCGTTTCCGTCACAATAAACACTGAGATTTATATGGATTCAAAATTTCACCTCTAACCACTTAGAGAATGCATTATATATGCACACTTAAATGCCCAAATAAGTATGGATAGCCTGAAAAGCAACTCCTGAAGTTCTGATTATAACAAGCAAGTGATTTGTGGAATATCAATTTTAAAAGCATGGATGTGTGAATTACAGTGTTCAAATTTAGATACTGAAAAAATGTAATGTGAATTTTCATGGAAATACACAAATCTATACACATGAGTGTAGACTGTGAAACTAGCCTCATTACTTTGTAACCACATTATGTACATATCAGAAAGAATATAAGATGCTTTTGAGGAAAACTGCCATTTATTATTAATGCACTAACACATTTATTACAAACATTATTAACTCATACCTATGAGATAAAAATATTAAAATTTTGAAAAGTAAACTAAGTAACCCAGATCTGTAGGCAAATAAACATTTACTAGGTTAAATGATAACCAGCATATCTAAGTCTTTATCTATATATGAAGACATTACTGCTATTTTATTCTTCCATTACAAACCAGCTTAGAAGGTCCTGAACAACACATTCACCTCAACTCGATGTATCTTCCTGATCCAAAAACCTACCACAAAGCCCAGGGAGGCACTAGCTGGAGAGAAGTTTCTAGCTGGTAAATCTTGGATGGAGAGGCCATTTTTAAAAGGCCACTAATCTGCTAGAAGTAGTTTCACTTCTGAGCCTTCTAGACATGTATTTAAGTCTGATAGATTCAGCAGCCATTCCCTGAATATAAGTAAATACAACAAATACAGAGGTGATAAGACCCAGATTGCGGGTTGAACTGTGGCCCCATCCCCAAGTTTATATACTGAAGTCCCAACTCCAGCACCTGAGAAGGTGACTGCATTTGGAAACAGGGTCACTGCAGATATAATTAAATAAGATGAGGTCATACTGGGGTAGGGTGAGCACCTAGCCCAAGAGGACAAACGTCTTTACAAAAAAAGGGGAGATTTAGACCCTGAATCACCCACAGGGAGAACACCATGTGAAGATGAAGAGCGGGGGGCAGCTCTACAAGCCAGTAAACCACCAAAGACACAGAACAGATTCTTCTTTACAGACCTCAGAAGGAACCAACCCTACCAACACCATGACCCTGGGAATTCTAGCTTCCAGAACTGTGGGACATTCAGTTTTTATTGTTTAAACTGCCCAGTGTATGGGACACTGTGATGGCAGCCCTAGCAAAGTAATAAAGCTGGTGACATGCTCTATGATCTTAAAATCCAGTAGAAGAGATAAGATGTGCAATAATAACACTTAAAGCCATGACGAATGTTTTACTTGTATCATGTGATTCATTTATCACAACTGGGTACTATCAACCTAATTTTTTTTTTTTTGTCTTTATGCCTTTATCTAGAGCCGCACCCGCGGCATACGGAGGTTCCCAGCCTAGGGGTCTAACAGGAGCTGTAGCTGCCGACTTATGCCACAGCCACAGCAATGTGGGATCCGAGCCGCGTCTGCAACCTACACCACAGCTCACTGCAACGCCGGATCCTTAACCCACTGAGCAAGGCCAGGGATCGAACCCGCAACCTCATGGTTCTTAGTCAGATTCGTTAACCACTGAGCCACAAAGGGAACTCTGTATCAACCTAATTTTATAGATGAGACAGAGAAATTTCGCCCAAAGAAACTCCCAACCACAATGAGCTTCAAGTTCTCTCTGGTACTGCCTGTTTGGGGGTCTCTCATCTTTAACCATTACGCATACGGCCTCCCTACCCCCCGCTGCCATGAAACAGAAATAAAACACAGCAGGTGCGATGCCCAGCTGCAGTGTCAGTATGGGTCTCTGATACAGACATCCCATGAACCGCGCTTCCACTTCCAAGAGGTCAGTTCACGTAGCGCTCAGCTGAGAAGTCAGGTTTCACATCCTCGAGAGCTACACATGATGGTTGCTTTACTCATCAAGAATATATATTCTCCAGCCACACTCTGTTCTTCTTTACTTTTTGGAATCCACTTCCCTGAGACCTGACCAGCAACACTTACTACAAAGCACTGATGTGTTCCCTCGGCCAGACAGGTATCACAGCCTGGGTGGGAGCAGCATTTCAAGGGAAGTAACTGATCCGAGTTCAAGGCTGAAGTCTGCCACTTGCTAGCCCCTGATTTCACACAGTTCATAGAAACTCTCTGAAGCTCTTTTCCTCATGGGTTGAATTGGGACAGTAACCCTTTCTTAAAACACAAATTTATTGTAAAAATAAACAAATAAAATTATTGATGTGAAATTGCTTTGACCACTGTGAGAGTTGCAAATACCCACATAGAGAAACCTTCAAACAAATGTTGCCTTAGCTTGTATGTCAGCAAATATTTATCAAGCATTTACTATGTGCCAGATGCCAGGCCTAGGACAAGGAACAAGAAAGAAAAAAAAAAAATCTGTGCTCATGTCATGGAGCTTTCATGAGTTGGGGGAGAGAAAATTCAAACAAATAAATAAAATATATACTGTGTCAAATAAGTGGAGTGGGGACAGAAAAAAGTCAGAAAGGGGGAGTAGGCATGCTGGTAAGGGGAGAGAGAGTTGAAATTTTAAATAGAATGGTCAAGAAAGGCCACACTGAGGCAATATTTGAGCTAAAACTTCAAGGAATTAAGGAGTAAGTCCTGTGAAGATCTTGGGGAAGTAAAACTAATAACAAATGGATTCTTCCATCTCATTCCACAGACCCAACGGGTTGAACAGGTCAAGGTCTAAATTAATTTATTGTCAGTTCCATTGACTCTGGAAAACAACAGTGCTTTTAGTGAAGTCATCTAGTTTGTCCACTCACACTTTTTAGTTCTTAAAGTGAAGTCAGTTTCACTAAGTGACTTTGCACTAGCCAGCTTTAAATAGTATTAAGTTCTCACCCTTTCCAAAGATGAGGATTTTTGCTTTAAACATTTATTCCTGGAACAATCAAAAAGCAACATCATGACAGAGAGTGCCACTTGGAGCTTTTTGGAAATATATTATTCTGTAAGTCCTGGCTGTAAAAAGAGCTATGTCTGTGATAGAAGTGTGTTCGTTTATTCATGAAGTAGGTAGGAAAACAGCAGGTTATCTAATTCTTTAAATAGAAAATACTTCCCTAGAGAGTATGTTTTCAGTGAGTTTTAAAAACCCCAACAAATGTTTGTTTTTATAATGTGTGCAAAGTCCCATAATGAGATATTGTGAATAAGAGAGAAACAAATTACAAAAACACTACCTACCATTTTAAAGTGGTTATGAACCAGTTATTGGTCTTAATTTTTTAGTGATCACGGAATTCTTTGTCTATCAGCTTTTTAAAATATATAAAGTAAGTGTTTCAGTGGATTTGTTAGGGAAATAAAACACAAGAGACTGGTTTGTTTCTCTGCATACTGATATGTTTGCCTTGCTCAGCAAAGACAGTATATTTTTCTTTAAAACTCTGGTTTCCTTTCTGGTGCAATTGGAATTACTCCTGTTGAAACCATTTTCAAAACAGTTAAATAACTTTAAAGAAAAGGATTTATGTAGAACCGCTACAGACTACTGATATATGAGTTCAGCTACTAGTTCAAACCCGGTTACATTTTCTCCAAGACTGGGGGAAAAAATTACCACCCAAGTATGGCTTCCTGTACCAGATACACGGGAGAAATGAAACTACTGGCAGGAGTTAATTGCCTGTCAGTCCAAGGGGTGAATTTCAAACAACAGCATCTTTCAGACATTGTTATTATATTTATACAGGGCCTATGGAAGTTCCCAGACCAGGAATCGAATCCAAGCTGCAACTCTGACCAGTGCCACAGCTACAGCAACGCCTGATCCCTTTACCCATGGTGCCAGGGCGGGGATCAAACCTGAGCCACAGCTACAGCAACGCCTGATCCCTTTACCCATGGTGCCAGGGCGGGATCAAACCTGAGCCACAGCTACAGCAACGCCTGATCCCTTTACCCATGGTGCCAGGGTGAGGATCAAACCTGAGCCTCCACAGCAGCCCAAGCCTCTCCAGTGGAATTCTTAACCTGCTGCGCCACAGCAGGAACTCCTAAACATTGTTTTATTTAGCACTGCAGTTGTTGCCTTCTTTCTGGCTGGAAAAGATGTTTGGTAAAGCACTGTCCTCCTTCCACAGGATTTTCTCAAGGTCTAAACGTGACAAATTTCATGTTTGGCATCAATTGCATGTAACACACTTAGCACGGGGCCTGTCCCTTTATATGAGCCCTGGAAAGGTGAATTTCCTTTACCAGCTGGTGGTTCAGAATGAAGCCAATGTCATCAATTTGAATGTGTCACAGTCCCCTGATGGCCGAGTGCTCTGATGGTCTCACAGATTTGAGACTTTGGAAGGGAGGGCAAGGGACCATTGGTCACTGTTTGGTGATTTTGTATCAAGACACCTTTTTGCCTGAGCTGGGGGTCGTTTGTTGTATTGGCGACATCCTGGACCCAACTTTCTTCTCCTGAAGGCTTAGGGGGACATTTTCCTGCTCTCCATTTCCTGTGACCAGAACACAGGCAGGATCCAGGCAGTCAGGCTGGATGTGCCTAAACTGCAGCTTCGTCTTTGCTGCCAGGAGGCTTAGCCAAGAGGACAGTGAGAGTTAACGTGGAGCAACATGCAGTAGTGTCCAACATCCTGCTCCAGGATGCTCCAGAGGTCCACGGTCTGGGTTCCCTTCGTCTCACCCTTTTCTAAGCCTATTCCTTCTGCTTCCTGTTGAATCTCCAAGCACCAGGTTTCTTTCCAATAAATACCACTGGACTTGGTGCCTGCTTGCAACTAGGACCCTGAGCCACGTGGGGTGGCCCTCTGTGAAGAGAAGGGCTTATGTTGTACAAAGTCAGTGGGTTCTCGCTTTCCCTGGCTCTCTCAGGGCTTGCAAAACCCTGGGATAAGACAGTCTGAGTGCCTGGCCAAAGCCCTCACTGCCCTACTCCTGGCTTTTCAGGTAGGGCTGTGGCCCCTCCATCTGCTGCCTCATGGAGTACCACTGAGTCTGGCCAGGGGGAGAAGGACAGCAGGGAGCAGAAGGCCATTTTACTCCATCCTTCTGGACACCAAAGGGCACTGTGCTGCTGCCAGAAGTGGGAAGCACAAAGCAATCACCATATGACTTGGAATCAAACAGACCAATGACTGTAAGATGCCCAAAGACTCTATGTACCACTAAGAAAAACAATTACTGCTAATTAAACTATAACACATCATCATTTCTAATGTGAAAACCCATGAATGCTGGAATTGATAAAATAATTGGTGGCTTGGAAGTGAATCGAACACTAGCTTCAGAAGATAAAAGGGATGGCAAGAACAGAGAACCAATTCTAACTCAAACTTACTACTGTGCTGCTGTTGGTGAACAGACTTGGAGAAATACGAAAGCTCTTTGTTTGTTTTCTGTGTTCTATGTGTATTGCTCTCAACTTAAGAATAACTACCCTAGTCACTTTCATGTAATTCTTTCTATGGCTATTACAGATAGTGATTCTTTTTATAATATATTTAAAATTTTTCTAGAGAAACACAAAGAGTGATCTCTAGATTAAATTTAGTCTTGGAGTTCCCGTAGTGGCTCAGTGAAAAAGAATCTGACTAGCATCCATGAGGACTCAGGTTCGATCCCTGGCCTCACTCAGTGGGTTAAGGATCTGGCACTGACATGAGCTGTGGTATAGGTTGCAGACGAGGCTTGGATCCCATGTTGCTGTGGCTGTGCTGTAGGCCGGCAGCTGCAGCTCCAATTTGACGCCTAGAATGGGAACCTCCATATGCCGTGGGTAGAGCCCTAAAAAGACAAAAAAATAAAATAAGACAAATAAAAGTTAGAAGTGGTTTGAAAACAATTCACTTGGAGTTCCTATTGTGTCTCAGCGGGTTAAGAACCCAACATACTGTCCGTGAGGATGCAGGTTCAATCCCTGGCCTCGCTCAGTGGGTTAAGGATCCTGTGTTGCCATGAGCTGTTGTGTAGGTCGCTGATGTGGCTCAGATACCAAGTTGCTCTGGCCGTGGCTGTGTCAGGCAGGTACAGCTCTGATTCAACTCCTAGCCTGGGGATTTCCACATGCCTCAGGTGGTGCCCTAAAAACAAACAAATAAATAAAAATAATTCACTGTAATGAGGATATTCTTTTCAGCTCTGTCTTTACCCTCATCTTTTCTCATACAAATGCCACTCTGGATAGCAATGACCCCTGTCTTCCCTCATCACCTCCAAGTTGGTATCTCCTGTTGAGATATCCCTCCAGATTCTGTACTGCACATTCCAGCATGAACAGCCCCCAGGCCCTTCACACTTGACATGTGCCAAGCTGAACTCCCCCCTTCTGCCAAGATCTGCTCCTTGGACTGCATTCTTCATCCTGCCTAATGAAGAATGTGAACCCTTTCACATGGGTTCACAGTTGGAGATCACAGTAACACCTCACATTCCTCTTCTGCATCAGAACCTAGAAGAAGATTCTTTCAACTTTTCCTCCAAAATCTGTCTCAAATTCACCTCTGTCTTTTCTACATTGCCCCCCACGCTCCCGCACCGTTCAGGACTTTACCTTCTCTCGCGTGGAGTATTACAATAGCTTTTGGACTGGTCTTCTTACTGCCACCAGTCTTGCTCGGTATTTCAAAGAGCTTCATTCTTTAATTTAAAAAACATGCCTATGCATCCTTTCTCCACCCCCAATTCTTCTATAGTTCCCTCTAAATTTCAGTATAAAACCCATAACTCCTTGTCTCTTCTACCTCAGTGTGCTTTACAGACAAAGCACACCACCCCAAATCCCAGGAAGGAGGTATATGCCTCAAAGGCACTGCACGTTACTTTTCCTGCCTGCCCTGGTCTTCCCTCCAATGTCCTGGAGTGATTATTTCTAACCCTCTGTGATGCAGTTCCAGAGCCCGATCACCTCCCCAGCAGATCTGTCGATCCCATCCCTTGTTCCATCTCCTCCTTGTGCAGCCCTCTAAGAGAGCACATCCAGACCACTTGAAATTAGGTTTTGCATCTACCTCCACAGCCAGATGAAAAGTGCCTCAAAGTCCTACCCTTGTTAGTATCAATGTCAAGTACCGACACTAGCAATATCAAGGCAGGTGGTTGTTCCAGAAAGGTAGTATGAACCACACCCTGCAGGAATCTGAATGACAGAGTGCATTTGGACTTCTTTCTGGAGATCAGTATCCCCCTTTTTAATAAACACACACATCTCATTTAATCCATAAATATTATTTTAAAGTTCAAAAGGAATTCAAGGCACTGGAGATGCAAAATATAGCTTTTAAAACCTCACTTATCTCCTTCCCAGCCAACCCTTTAAGCACATTCTGATATCTCTCTCTAAGGGGTGGCCTGACTCCTGATGAAAACTATTGCTACCAGCCAGCCTTGCAGAGAAACTGGAGCCTTTTTTTAAAAAATAAGAGACAAGGTCTGATTTTGTTTAAGAATACGGAGGCAATGTGGAGGCCGGAGGCGAGTGGGAAAGCCCAGAACGAGGGAGACAGCTAGAAGGGAAGCTGTAGCCACAATCCAAGCAGCAGATGATGAGAACTTGGCCTGGGATGGTTCAGTTGCCAGGAGGCGTGATGAACTGGACTGTGAATGCAGACATGTGTTTGTACAGCAGACAGTGAGGGCTCTCGTTCAGAACTCACTCAAGTCACCCTATCCTTGGATGGCTTCGTGTACGGTTTGCCAGCTTTGCCAGGAGTCCAAAGAGAGCCACCCTCCCGATACGGATCACAGCGGCCAAAATAAAGTATAACATGCACTGCTGAATGCTTACACAAACCAAGGTGAGCGCTCTGCACTTTCAAAAAATGCTGCAAAGACATATTTTGTGGGATTTTCAGTAAGCACTTTGTTAAATATACTACATGCTAATGTTTAAAAAAACCTTCACTTTCTGGTCTAGAAAAATCTGGCCAGAGTAAAGAAAACATACATTTCTCATCGTACAGAGCACTCCTGTTAACACTCTCGGCCACATCAGTTCTCTCCTAGGGCTCTAACATGACAGTACTTGGAAAGTTTACTTCCTGATGGAATGTCACCCAAGGCATCGCAAATGGGAGGAAATGAAAGAAAATATTCAAAATGAGAGAGGAAGCCAGAGAACAGTACTCTTTAGCAGCTGTTTCTGAAACTTGTAACTATGCTGATACATAATATGTTTGCAGTAAATATGTGTTGAATTGAGTCAATGTGGATTAGTCAGCTTGCATGGAAGGACAGAGACAAGGCTGGGGTGGGGTGGGAAAACCCTTCTCAGAGATGTTTAGGCAGGAGCCCATGGGAAATGCTGGGGCTTGACGTTTGGGAATGGGAAGATTTGATTGATCACTATCCCCTTCATTTTCCTCCTTAAAAACCATCAATGACTGCATACTTCCTAGATTAGCTCCGTCTTTAAGGCCTATCACTAGCTGACGCCAATTTAATTCTCCAGCACTGCTCAGAGCAGAGAAATCCTTGCCTCACATGTACATGAAAGCGGCCAAATTTGATGTCAATCTTTCTTCTCTTCATTTTTAAAATATTTTTGACTCTCATCTCCTAAGTTTTCTCAGGAAGTCATGGAGCCTTCAGCCACAGATGAGGTCAGTTGGATGAAAACGAATGCATACTCATGAGTTAGAGAACAGTAACCCCAGTAAATTAATCTCTCATGGCAAACTGCAGTACTTGTAGGACCTGGGACGGAGTGAGCTTTTGAAAGAGCCAAGCCACACCTCAAATCAGTCCTCTGTTCTGCATTCTTGGAAGCAGAAACCATCCACTGCCCAACTCTAGAAAGAGCACTCGCATTGTACTCTGTGAATAGGGCCTTCTTGACTTGCACAGGGCACAAGCTCTATGTCTATTCTTGGCAGCTTCATTTGCATAGAGGACCATACACACACACATACACACACACACTGGGCAATAATTCAAAACACTTGAAAATGCAATTCTTGACTGCTTGAAAAGGGAGAAAGGACTCAGCTTTCTTTTCTAGACTTAAATTCCTTTGGCTGCCTCCCTACTTTTGATTTGAGACAATCCCAAGCCCTACTCTTTGTCTGTTCTATATGTTCTTCCAATTGTGTGAATCTGCACTTCCTCTTAGCGGGAGCATGGCCTGTGAAAAAGAAACCTGGGGTCACAGAGACTGAGATGTCATCTTACCTACCTTTCAGCTGCAACTGTACCTACATCTCAGGAAAAAGTAAACCCAAGGCCTCCAGGTACTAAAATGGTTATTGCGTTATGCTGACTAGCAAAGGACAGAGAAAATCAGTAGTAACCATTTAGAACATTATTGTGCTGGTAAAGAAACTGTCCGTAAGAAGAAAATGGTACCTTCCATCTTTAAGCTTGTCAGCGCTGACTATTAATGTCAGCGCAGTCTTCACATCCATCACTCAACGTAGAGTTCATCCCATTAGTCCATGTTCTCTCAAGGATTCTTTTTGTTAACAGGATCCTGTCTTGTTAATGCTACTTCTTTGTACCCTTCACTTCCACAACTTCCTGTCCTCTCCATTTTCTACCTTCTTCTGTTTGGTAAAGGCTACCATGGGCTTTTACATAGGGTCAGGGTCTCCTAGCTGAGTTCTTACATCCAACTCATCTCTATGCCTGTGATTGCTGCAAACAACACTGTCAGATCAATTATCTTAGAACTCCGTTCATATAAATTTCCTAGTGAAAGCCTTTGATAGTTCCCATGACATGCAGAATAAGGGCTGGACTCTTTGTCCTAGTCTTCAAGTCTTCCCGGGGCCTGGATCCAACATGTGTTTCCTGCTGATCCGCCTCTACCGTGGTCATCCCCTCTCCCCTGCTCGGGCACACACTCCCAGCTGCCCACGTGGATACTGTGTGCCGCACATGCTTTTCTATCCGTCCCTCAGTTTATGTTGCTGCCTCAGTCAGACTCTCTCCCCACCTTCCTTTCACAAAATACAAGCACCTCTAAGTGTCAGAGACTATTCCAGGTGCTGGAGATGCAGTGGTGAACAAAACAGACAAAACTTCTTGCCTTCATGGAGCTTTTTTAGTGGCGGAGATAGACAACAGACAGGACAGACAAGTATAAAGTAGGTTAGAGAGTTGCAAGCGCTAAAGAGAAAAGCAACACAGGCAAGGGGTGGGTGTCACAATTCCACAGAAGTAGCTAGGGAGGTCCTTACTGAGAGGTGGTGTTTTGGGGGGAAAAAAAAAAAGGAAAGACTTAAGGATCAAGCTATGTGGATACCTGGGGAAAGCATTCAAGGTAGAGGAAACAGAAGCACAAGGGCAGGATTTTGCCTGGCGTGTTCACAGCCCCTAAGGCCTTTGTAACTTCTCCACATGCAAAATCCAGGTACACTTCAAGATCTGATTCAAACGACCCCAGGTCCCCAAATCTCTCTTGTTTGCCCCCATTGGAAGGGATTTCTTCCTCATTTAACCTTTCATAGCACTTGAGTCTGTCTTAACAACCTTTTTTAAAAATCCAATCAAAGAACTATTATGTTTAAGAGTATGACATTTATCTGCTGGAGAGGGTGTGGAGAAAAGGGAACCCTTCTATATCGCTGGTGGGAATGTAAGTTGGTGTGGCCACTATAAGAAACTATGGAGATTCCTCAAAAAACTAAATACAGAACTACCATATGACACAGCAATCCCACTCCTGGGTATATGTCTGGACAAAACCACAATATGAAAACATACATGCACTCCTGTGATCATAGCAGTGCTATTTGCTATAGCCAAGACATGGAAACAACCTAAATGTCCACTGACAGATGAATGGATTAAGAAGATGTGTTACATATATACACAGTGGAATACTACTCAGCCTTAAAAATAATGCCATTTGCAGCAAGATAGATGGAAGTACAGATTATCATACTAAGTAAAGTAAGTCAGAAAGACAAATACCATGTGATAACACATGTGGAATCTAAAATATGACACAAATGAATCTATCTATGAAACAGAAATAGACTCATAGGCATAGAGAACAGATCTGTGGTTGAAAGGGATTGGGGGATAGGGGAGGGATGGACTAGGAGTTTGGGGTTAGTAGATGCAAATTATTACATACAGAAAGATAAACAGTAAGGTTCTACTGTCTAGCACAGGGAACTATATTCAATATCCTGAGATAAATTGTAATGGAAAAGAATACTTAAAAAGAACGGTGTTCCCATTGTGGCTCGGCAGGTTATGAATCTGACTAGTATACGTGAGGACACTGGTTCAATCCCTAGCCTCACTCAGTTAAGGATCTGGTGTTGCCACAAGCTGTAGTATAGGTCAGAGACGTGGCTCAGATCTGCCTTGCTGTGGCTGTGTTGTAGGCCAGCATCTGCAGCTCTGAATGGATCCCTAGCCTGGGAACTTCCATATGCTACAGGTGCATCCGTAAAAAGCCAAAAATAAACAAACAAATAAATAAGTAAATAAATAAATAGACTGTATATATGTATACCTGAATCACTTGCTGTACAGCAGAAATTAACTCAACATTGTAAATCAACCATACTTTGATTAAAAAGTGTGGCATTTATCATTCTATACTTTATGTACTGTGTAATTATTTTAAGTAGAACACATCCCTGTACATTTCTGATTTTTCTTTTTCATCCAAAATTCTGAATTTCTTGGGAGTAGGATACATTAATTGTTCACAATTATTTGCCCCAATAAGGGTGTTAAATAAATATTCTTGACTGCCTTAAATGTTAATAATGTCATTTCCCCAGGGTTCTAAAAAGCACATTGCCTCAGTGGTTTCTCCAGTGTTTTAGCTGAATCACAAATCTCTTCACTCAATTCCAAGTTTTAAGGTTCCTTTCCTTGATCACTATGTCTTACCGTCATTGCCTACCAACTCTTCCCTAAACTTACCCAGAGACTTCCTACACTCACCATGAGGTTCATAGTCCTTTGTTTTGTTTCTTGTCTAGGTCCTTGGTCACTAGGTATTTGCTCACCACCTAACGTGTGCTCAGATCTATTCTAGGCATCATGGAAAAACGAGGGTTAGTCATTTATTGAATCATATATGTCCAGTTTTGTTGTAAATGCTTTATTCCATCATCCTCTTTAAACCTCCTAACAACTCACTGAGACAGACGCAATTAGTTCTCTCTATAAACATGACGCTTAGAAAGGAAGCAGATCTACAAGGTCCCAGAGCTAGAAGAAGAATAGAGCCGAGATTTAAACTTATGTTTTCCAACTCCCAAAATCCCTCAGATCAAAGAGTATAAAGGAAGAAGAGGGACTGTAATGGATATTGTGGCTTTGGTCACCCAGACTCCACCACCTCACATCTTTGACTAACAGTCTCTCTTCTTTGGTGGATCCGTCTTCCCCAGCTCTCCACTAAGCAGAGCCTTCTTAACATTTGAGAGAAAATGTACCTGAGGCAATGATGAGACTAAATCTCAGTATTTTGGGAGTTTGTGCTGTGGCTCAGTAGTTAATGAACTTGACTAGTATCCGTGAGGTCACAGGTTCGATCCCTGGCCTTGCTCAGGGGGTTAAGGACCTGGCATTGCTGTGAGCTGTGGTGTAGGTCACAGATGCGGCTCAGATCCCAAGTTGCTGTGGCTGTAGTGTAGGCTGGTAGCTACAGCTCTGATTCGACCCCTAGCCCAGGAACCTCCATATGCTATGGGTGCAACCCTAAAAAGACAAAAACACAAAAACAAACAAAAAACCCTCAACATTTCTCGGTATCAGTAGAGTGACCACAAAATCTACTGTCCAAATTGGGACCCTTCCCTGAGGGAATGGAGGTGCAGTTCCCATTTAAGTAGGACGGGCAGGTCTGCACGAGCACTGTCTGGGCACTGCAGGATGTGTGATCACTTCCTCCAGAGAACCAGATTCCTCTCTTACACTGGACTGCATCACCCTCCAGGCTAAAGCAGGGCACAGGGTGGTTGGAGTCAACCATCAGGGAGGAGGATTCCTCTCCTCCATTGGCCTGGGCGTTACACTTACGTGGAACCAAAGCGGTCCTGGTCCCCCACACAGAACTTCAGAAAGAATCAGTAAGTAGAGCAGGGTCAAGAGATGGATAGTGGTAACAGTTTCAAACCAAAAGTGAGCAGTAGCTAAAGCCAGCATGTTCCTAGGATCTAGGGCCTACGCTGATATTTGTTAAGAGCCAATAAATGTTCTTTTGGGGAGTTCCCATCGTGGCTCAGCAGAAATGAACCCAACTAGTATCCGTGAGGACACAGGTTCAATCCCTGGCCTCGCTCAGTAGGTTAAGGATCTGGCGAGGCCATGAGCTGTGGTCTAGGTCGCAGATGTAGCTTGGATCCCGTGTTGCTGTGGCTGTGGCATAGGGTAGCTGCTACACCTCTGATTCGACCCTGGCCTGAGAACTTCTATATGCCTCAGGTGCAGCCCTAAAAAGACATAAATACATACGTACAGACATACATACATTCATACATACATGCATAAAGACTCTTTTGGCTTAGGTAATCTTAGGTTGGTTTCTCTGTCACTGGCAACCAAAAAAGTACAAATGGTCAGGAACTAATAACCATGAATACTTACTTCATAGGTACTCCATATTTTCTCTACAAGATCTCTTTTAGCATGTACACTATCCGCCAAAGTAGCACAGGGTTAAATACATGAGTTCTGCTGCCATGCTGCTCAAGTTCAAATCCTGATTCTGTCACCTAGTAGTAACCTCGGGCTACTTACCCAACTCTTTCTGCCTCGGTTTCCTCATCTATTAATTACAGAATTGCCCTCCTTGGTTAAGGATGATTCTTTAATAGCTTAATACACTTAGAGAACAATTTCTTAGTACTGATGAGGAAACTGAGTCTCAAAGACGTTAAATAAGTTGCTGAAAGTCAGACAGCTACTAAACTTATAAAGACAGGTTTTTGATTCCAAGTTCAGGAGGCACCAAATTCCATTCTGTTTCAATTTGTGTCTACACTGCCTCCCAGTTGCTGGAACTATGCTGCAAAAGGAGGGAGATGTCTTGGTGGGTTTGAAGGTGAGGGAAAGCATGGCCAGTGGGGAGGAAAGGTCATGGAAGTGGCAAAGCCATTTTGTCTACAGTTGAAAACAAAGTTGCCACCCACATTCTATCACACAGACCCTCGCTTCTCTTGCCTCTCCTGGTTTGAGTATAGTTTTAGCACAGTGAGTGGGTAGCTCCAAAGTCCATGAGTAGACTGAGAAGTGTTCCCATCCAGTGCAGAGAGGTCTGTTTGGACAATCTTGTCTCTTCCAGTGAAGACCGTGCCTGCAGGTTGTGCCCTGCTTCATCTCTACTGCATGGGTACTCTGCCCTTTGCCATCCCTGCTTCAACCATGCCAGTTTCCACCCTCTTCTCGATCTTGCCAAGAACTCTCGCATCTCATGGCTTTTACATCTGCCTGGAATACTCTTTATCCAAATAGTCACAAGTCTTTCTCACCAGTTTTTTAAGCGTCTCTGTACATATAAACGAGCAACATGCCTTACTCCATTCTACAGCAGCACATGGCACTTGTTTTCCCCTTACCTTGATTTAAAAAAATTCACAGCACTGATAACTACCAGATTCAATATATTTATTTACATATATTTATTTTCTGTCTCCTACCACTTAGAATGGAAATTCTACAAGGTCAGTGACTATGTCTCTTCTTTGCTGTATCCAAAGCACCTAGACAATAGCTGAGTATGTGATAGGTGGCAATAAATACCTGTTGGATGATAAGATGACTGAATGCACAAAAGAACACCAAGGCAGCAGTACATCTTGAAACTAACACACACATAATTCCTTAAGCCTACAGAGTGATGGCAGTCCCCGTTATGGAAATCAGGGACACTTCACCCCCACCCCTCAGTCTTGTCACAGATGCTTACAACTCCACAGTTCTGGTTCCCTGAAATGGGAGTTTTCTATCTCTTTAGCATTTTTATTCTCTAGAAAATGGAAATGAGATCTTCTGAGTGCTTTTCGCTGACTTCCATTTCA
Organism: Catagonus wagneri; assembly: GCA_004024745.2. Classification (NCBI taxonomy): domain Eukaryota; kingdom Metazoa; phylum Chordata; class Mammalia; order Artiodactyla; family Tayassuidae; genus Catagonus; species Catagonus wagneri. The sequence continues at coordinate 4,969,863 of PVHT020000174.1, forward strand.
GCATTTTCTTGGTCTGGTGTCCAACCCCCAGCCTGGAGAGAACTGATATATTTTCCATCTGGAAATACATCAAAATCCATCACAGTCCAATTCTCAGGGAAGATCATTAGCACATTTGTTTGCTTTTATCCTAGCATTAACAACTCTATTTGGGGCTAAAGTATTTCCCCTGGTTTCAATGTCAAGTTTTCCCATTGGCTCAAATATGAAGTCCCCTGTCTGTCAATGTAATAATTTTCTATTAATTATAAAAGAAGAAAGCTAGCCGTCTGAGAGTCTTAAGGGAAGCATTTGTCTAATCCAAGAAACTGATTTTTCCAGTTACTTGGACTAAGTACAACTCTCAGTTGTGGTCAGATTCACAGATTTCAAAGTGCCCCTTGTTTTTACTTTCTGGTCAGTCTAGACAGACATGGTTCTTTCCTTCATTTTTCAAGCTGTTGAAACATCAACTTGGTCAAAAGAATCTGAATCTCTCAGGAATAAACTGAGCAGCACTTCACCAGAGACTTCATAACTTTCTACTGAATATCCCTTCAAACAGAAGAACAACCTCAGTGGTACTAGGGGAGACTTTGCTTCAAAGACCCAATGTAAGTGTGAGAAGGAAACTGTGACAATAAAAATAATGACCATTGTGGTTCTATCCAGAATGGAAAAATAGGCTAGTGGTTAGAGCATGTAGCCCTGAATTTTTTCTTTTTTCTTTTTTTTTTTTTTTTTTTTGGCTGTTCCAAGCGCTTTCAATTTCATCTGGGTATCTTCACCCAACCTAAATTGCCCCCTTTAATAATAAGGCTTCTATTCATTATAATTGGACAGAGGTTCTTGAGAAGCTACCATATGCAAGGCACAAGCTCCATTGTGGGGGGACCCAGAAATGAATCAAGAGAGATGCCTGAACTCACAGAGTTTGGCATTTGGGCAGTGAAATGGCTATGGTACGCAAATATCTGTATCAGAAGGGAAAATGCTCTGGAGATACACTCTGGGAATTCAGTAGGGGAAGCTAACGTCTTAAGGGAGAGTCGGGGTGGGGAGAGAGAGGAACGGGAAGCAGATTTCTCAAGAAGTTTGAGTAGGGTCTTGAATAGTGGGGTCTTGACAAGGACACAGAAATGGGAATGCAGAGTATCATTCCAAGAAGAGGAAAGAGCATGTATAAAAGCAGAACGATGGGAAGAGGGGGACAGCGGCAGGCAGTTCAGTAGAGGAAGGAATGGAAAAAACCTTAAATACCAGGGTAAATACCAGGATAACTAGGGTCATACGCATTTGCTATCTGATCCATGCAGCTCTGTTGAGAAGCACTGTGAATCTACATTGCTTCAACTCACATCAAAAGAGGGTTTTAAGGATCCCTAGGTACTGAGAAGTACCATGGCTCAAGAGAACAGTTTTCCCATCAGAAATTTTACAGTGGTTAAGTTATTTACATATGTTCTCCCAGAGATAGCACAGGGAAAACACAGTCTTATCCATGGCTATTTGCTGTATGATATGTGAAAGACAAGTTTCTTAGCTCCTTTAAGTATTTTTTTAAAGTTTATATGATTTTTATTTTTTCCATTATAGTTGATTTAAGTGTTCTGTCAATTTCTACTGTACAGCAAAGTGACCCAGTCATTCACTATATATATTATACATACATATAAAGCATATATATATTCTTTTTCTCACATTATCCTCCATCATCTTCCATCACAAGTGACTATAGTTCCCTGTGCTATACAGCAGGATCTCATTGCTTATACACTCCAAATGCAATAGTTTGCATCTATTAACCCCAAACTCCCAATCCATCCCACTCCTTCCCCCTCCCCTTTGGCAACCTCAAGTCCGTTCTCATGTCTGTGAGCTTCTTCTCTGTGGAAGTGGAAAGGTTCATTTAAGAATTCCCTTTTTTTTTTTCTTTTTAGGGCCACACCCTCAGCTTATGGGGGTCCCAGGCTAGGGGTCTAATCGGAGCTACAGCTGCTGACCTACACCACAGGTGCAGCAATGTCGGATCCGAGCCATGTCTGCAACCTACACCACAGCTCACGGCAATGCTGGATCCTTAACCCACTGAGCGAGGCCAGGGATTGAACCCGCAACCGCATGGTTCTTAGCTGGATTCGTTTCTGCTGGGCCATGACAGGAACTCCCTTTTTAGATTTCTTTTCTCATCGGTAAAGTAGGGATGCTCATTTCTGTGCTACTTCCATAACAAAGCTGTTGTGTGAAACAATGATATAATGGCTATAGGGATACTTTGTCGGGGCAAAGGGCTATTAGCTGTTGGCTTTTCAGGTAGGATAACTGTAGTAGTATTTACAGCTTCTCAATGTCCAGTGGCCACCCAGACACAAAAATACGCAAGGCAGGAAAAAGGTTATGCAATAGAATAGAAAATGGATACATTCCAGTTAGGAAACAAAGGGCTGGAAAGATCACAGGGGCGGCTATTGTTGGGTTACTGCAGAATTTGGGGATGCGGAGTGTGAAGCACCTAGCACAGTTCAAACCACAGAATACAAAATAAGGATTCAAGTTATCAAGACTCTAAGTCTTATTGAGACTGGAGAGCGCAAGTAAAGCTGTGGGTCATGAGACAGGCATTAGGTAGGTTGGTGCTTACCGCAGGCAGGAGCTTGGCTTTGGAGGACAGGTAGAGTGTGATGGGCAGGGAAAAGGGTGTTAGCATTTGTATATTTAGGGTGTGTGTGCTGAGCTCCCCGCACCCTACACTTTCCTCTTTAAGGGCGCATAAACATGGGAGCATTCAATCAAGTTCTCTCTATACTCCTAGTCCTCAGTCCAATGCTTGGCCTATAACAAGGCTCCTTACTTGTGTGTTACTTCAGTGTAGGTGCAGGATCAAGAAAGTGGTAAAGTCAGGAGAGAATAAGCACACATTCAAGGGTAAGGGAAGAAAAGTCATGTGAGAAGGGAGCAAGGAACAAGAATGGTAGTAAGGCTGGAAGCTACGGGATACCTTGGAAGCTAAGCAAAGGTCTTTGGTTTTGATGGAGCAGAGAGAACAGGGAAACAATTACATTTAAAATCAGTATTATATGGTAGCCATATACTGGACATGCTATAGCTTCAGCCTGAGCTATAATGCAGTCTTCAGGCAGACCAACCAAAGAGAAAGAAAGAATCAAAAGCATTACCACCACAATTTGATCATGTACTCCTGCGAAGTTGACTTGTACCCTGCATATCGATCCCTACTCCTGTCATTGGTCACTCCCAAGGCAGCCTCAGGGTTTTCAAATATCACCTTCTTTTACACAGGAAAATTTTGTCTCCATCTTTTGCCATTCTGTTTCATTCCTAGAGCTTTCACATAAACTCAGAATCATAAAAACATACTGCCAGAAAGATCTATAAAGACAGCTATGGAAGTACTGCAAGATTTAAGGACAAAGCGTATAAACCACATAGCATGATGCTCAGAAAAACTAGATCAAAAAGCAGGTAAATGGAAATTTCTTCTTTTCCTCCTCCTCCTCCTCCTCTTCCTCTTCGCTACTAATGACCTACTTTTAGTCTTTCCAACCAAACGGATGGTGGCATCCATGCAGTGGAAGTCTCTCTAAGTTCACAGAGCCAGCTAGTGGTAGAGCTCGGATTAGAACTCAGATCTGCCGACTCCCTCTCCGGGCTCTCCCCACACTGCCTGTTGTGGCAGCAAGACTGTCCCAGAGGCAAAGAAAAGCCCCAGTTCCAATGAGATTTGAAGGAGAAATGTGTTTCAGCAGAGGATTATCTGCCATACTCTCAGCAAGCTTCACCTGTCAAGATGGCTACTACCTCATTTATTTATTCCCCTTCTCTAATCCAAATTTTTCCTTCTGAATGAAGTCCTTAAATTATACGAAGTCCTCAAAGCACCCTGTGGCTTCTGGCCAAGCCATTGTAGGCCATCAAACCTTCAGTCCAAGAGCCCATGCTTGGCAGAGGGCAGTTTGCAAGTACAACTATGGACCATTTAAGTTTGAAGATTCTTTCTGGGACAGGCTAATTAAACCAAATCATTCAAACAGGTCTAGACAGTGCCGAATAGGGTTTAGTCTTTGGATGGGAGCCTACTGTGGTCCCAGGAGCTTGGCAGCTCTATTCATCTGCAAAGGCACTTCCTTCCCTGCTTTGCAGTGTTGACTAAATGGCTTTTTAAGACAAAGTGGAATGTGGTTCACAGTATCTGCGGCCGTGGGGAACAACTAAGCAAAAGGATATTGCATGCTGATATGCTTGGAATACCTCAAGGTGCTATCACTGTTTTAGTGCTCCTGTACTTTGAAACAAGCAAATCAAGTTGACAAACCACGTTTTCTATACACTTAGGAGGGAAATAAGAACAAGGAAGGGCAGCGGGAACTTTTCTACCATCCGTTTTGTACGGCATTAGTTCAGCCCTTTCTTACTGATGCTGAAGTGATTATGGAGACATGAATACTTGGACATACCATTTCCCTACTTAAAATCCTAGCATTTCTTCACTCCCCACTCAGGATAAAGGTTAACCTCCCTAGTTTAGAATACACAATCCCTTGTGATTTAACCCTTGCCGAGTGTGTCATCCTCACATAGCACCACACCCCCCGTGCAGGCTACATTTTAACCGTTTAATCTACATGCACTTGACCCCCTAGAGGAAGCATGTTAGAAAGGTCAGGAGCACCAGCTCTGAAGCTGGGCTGCCTGGGCTCAGGGATGACACCCTACCTACTCCAGAGGGACAGTCTTCCCACTGTTACTAATGCTAACTGAGCATTTAGGGCCAGGCATAGTTCTTCCTAACAGTCATCTCATTTCCACCTTATCATAACCTACCAAGAAAATACTATTATTAGTCCTCATTTAACATGTGAGGAAGCCAAGGCTTAGAGAAGCGAAGTGAGTCCAACCAGGTGAGTAAGAGAACTGGGATGTAAACCCAGGTCAAATTTAATTTCAGAACCCAAGGTCTGAGTCACTGTATCATGCTATCTTATCGTTCTCTCTTCTTCTTGGATTCTCTTATCTTTGCAGTTAAGAACCAGCCACTGAGCCACCTTAGCCAGAAGCCTGGGATCCCTCAGAAATGTCGCTTCTATGTCAAGTTCCTATCTCCAATCAGCTGATAGACTTGATCTTCTTGATCCATGAAAGATCTCCTACCTTCCCCTTAACCCCCTGCTATGCCTTGATTTCAGTCCCTATTAATTTCCTCCTGAATTACTGCTGCTCCTTCCTAACTGGACTCTCCATTGCTGGTGTGAGACTTTACATCTCTCCCCTACAATGTTGCTGGAAGGAGCTGCCAAAAGGCCCACTCCTGCTCCTGCTAAAAGCCTGCAAGTTCGTCTCCACTGTGGCTTCAGGTTCAACACCCAAATTCCTGCGCGACTGGGCTCAGACTCTTCACTTCCTTCTATACACCTGCCCCACGGGATCCCTTTGTCCAGGCATTCAGAGCCTCTCATAGTTCTCCACATTGTGTGGCTTCATCCATCTGAATCTTCATAGACTTTCTCCTTCTGCCTGAGTTGTCCTTGCTCACTCTTTCCAGTTAACTCCTATTCATCCTTCAAAACATAGCTTTACAGCTTCAACTTCACACCCTCTAGAATGCTTTCCCTCATTCCTGATTAGCACCTTCTCCTCCATGTAGAGCAATCTAGCCATTTTTCACCTGTAATTGATGATTCCTTTTTTTTTTTTTTTTTTGCTTTTTAAGGCCACACCTGTGGCATATGGAGGTTCCCAGGCTAGGGGTTGAATGGGAACCTGTAGCTGCCGGCCTACGCCACAGCCACGGCAACACCAGATCTGAGCTGTGTCTGCAACCTACACCACAGCTCACAGCAATGCCAGATCCTTAACCCACTGAGCAAGGCCAGGGATCGAACCTGCAACCTCATGGCTCCTAGCTGGATTCGTTAACCACTGCGCCATGACAGGAACTCCCCACGATTCTATGTCTGTTTCAACTATGGTCTCAGCTCCTAAAGGAGAGTAATCATGTTTTATTTGTCTTATTGCCAATGCCTGGTCAAATTCCTGGCACACAGAGATCCTCAATAAATATTTCTAACACGTTGAATTAACAGGTTCTTTAGAGCACATTTTAGGAAAGTCAATATTAATTTCTACTTATGCATTCAGAGTATGATTTCTCTCCAGATTCTCTACAAGGCAAGAATTGTCATTTGATCAGCTTAGAAAATGTATGTCTAGAGAAAAAAGTTCAATTGCTTTGTTTAGAACTCAACTGTGTCTCACACAAGTGAGTGCTTATACAAATTTTTTGGTTATGAAATAATGTATACATTCCTTGATCATTTTCCCAGAGACACCTAGAAGAAAGTTACTGGATCTTACTGAGAAATGGTGGCACATCTGGAATCTTATGTGAGTTTCCATATGGGAGTGGTTCTCAAGCCAGGGCGATTTTGCTCCACCCCCCCACCCCCACGGACATTTGGCAATGTCTGGAGATGTTTTTGGTTGTCGTCACATCTGGGGCAGTTGCTACTGGAACCTAGTAGAGGCCAGGGATGCTGCTAAACATCCTAGAAGGCATAGGACAGCCTTCCCCCTGCTGCACCGTAGCAAAGGCTTTGTCAGTCTAAAATTCCAATAGTGTCAAGGTTAAAAAAATTCCAGTTTATGGTAGCCAGATCCATTCACTCTTTGAAGATATCTATCTGCAGTTGTGATGAACTGGGTTACACTCAGCCTGAACTTCTTTCTCCCAGTGGAAGCTCTCTTGAGTGGTGGCATTTGCTGCGGGTGTGAATGTGGCTTAAAGATCAAGGCCAGAAGGATGAGCTCTATGATCCTAAGGATGGAGAACTTGACTTCTTTCAGAGCCTACTCCTATATGTGTCCTTTCCTGTAAATCCCATGAACAGCAATACTTTATTGCCCCAAATGAGCCTCTAACTCCTGACTGCTGTGCCAGATGAAGGCTTCAGGCTGCAAGTGTCATTTGCCCACCCTGACACCTCCAGCTCTTGCAAGCTAGTGGACACAGAGAACACTCACATGTTTGCAGGGTTTCTGCTTCCTCCTTCCCCAAGTTGACAGGGTCCCCAGTCAAGAACTTCCAGACAAGACCCAGAGAGGGGGAGCTTCTGGAAAATGAGTAACTCTGAAACCATGAGTCAATGAGTAAGCATCCCAGACAGTAAACAATGTATTCATTTGGGAGGAAGTACTAATTTTAGGGGCCTGCGTGTGATACAAAGAAATACAGAAGTGGGGTAGGGGAAGCAGACTACCCTGAGATTCACATTCTGAGTGCCAGGATTTAGGAAGTTGTTATTGATTGGGAAAATCTAAGCAGCAATTCCCAACTCCCTCTGACACTGGAAAGTTTGACTAAAAGGTGAAATGAATACTGGCAAACTTCAGATAGTAACATTTCACATAATAAATGTTTTAGCCTTGTTTCACAGTATTTACAATCATTTGTTCATGATATTGCCTCTCACGCAAACCAATATTAACATATTGTAGGTAAGGAATAGAAATAACCCAGAATAGGAGTTTTCTGGTTATGTAACAAGTTACTGACCTAGCTGGAGCTTAAAACTCAACACATCCCAGACTACAGAACAACTAGATGAAGCAAATGTCAAAGCAGTAATTTGGTATCATATTGAATGAACTAAATGACTTACTTGAACGCTGAATATGTATTTTTGTTTTGTTTTGTTTTGCTTTTTTGTCATTTTAGGGCCGCACCCACACGGCATGTGGAGGTTCCCAGGCTAGGGGTCTAATCGGAGCTGTAGCCACTGGCCTACGCCGCAGTCACAGCAATGCAGGATCCGAGCTGTGTCTATGACCTACACCACAGCTCATGGCAACGCCAGATCCTTAACCCACTGAGCAAGGCCAGGGATCAAACCCGCAACCCCATGGTTCCTAGTCGGATTCGTTAACCACTGCGCCACGACGGGAACTCCTGAATATGTATGTTTTAAAAGCATCTTGTAGTTCCAACAGCCAGTTAAATGAGCACACTCATTGAGCATCAACTGCGAAGGTGAGGATAATAAAGGTGACTGGATACAGCTCCTTCCCTTGGAGAGCTCAGAGTTTTGCCAGAGAAGCTAGCAAATAAGAACTTAATACTACATATTATTTACTTAGCAACTCAACATGCATGTGCCATGTAGACTCGCATCCTCATGCTGAGTGCACCAAAATGTGGCCAGGTACCCAGGGATGGAACTGGAATAAAGCTTTGTTATAAGGTATCAGTTTGCATCACAGGGAAATGTCTCCTTTGTGCCGAGATACAATGATGCCTCTCATTTTTTTAATACACATGCTGTTAATACTTTTCCAATAGAAGTGACTTTTAACTAAAGCACAAATCGTCCCAACTTGACCAAGTATAATTACAAGCACTACATTGCACTCTATAACATCCACGCTTCCCCTTACTCAGGTCAAAACTCACTGAGAAGGAGAAGGTTATACGAAAGTGGCGCCAGATTTATAGAAAAGAGCACCCAGCCCTATCTATCATCCTTAATGCACACTGAAGAATGAATGAGAAAACTACTATAGATTATGTTCACGGTCGTGCCAAATAATTACACATTTAATATATTTTTTTACTCTGAATTGAGCTTTTGTTCCCTTCATTTAAGCCAGTCCTGTGTGAAATTTTTAGGTGAACTGATGAATGTTTCCAAAGGTGAAACTTTTCATACATCTTTGCTTTTGAACTCGGTGTGGTAAAGGGCCAGTTTCTTTCTTTTTTAAAAATTTCTATTCTACCGCAGACCAATCTTTCAGTAACATACAATCAACATGAATGATCAGATATCACAGCAATGCTGAATCTCTACAAAAATGTCTAAATTAAATCAGTCTCTCTCCTTCCTTCATTAGAGATTGATAACTAGTGGTTTGCGAACTGGACCCTCTGGGAATCACACGTTATAGGCACTGATATATAGCTATTCAAAGACAGTTAAAAGACAGTAAAGAAAGTCAACATCTATGAATCTTTAACAGGAAGATACAAAATCAGGATATCCAAAACAGAACCATGCTGAAATGCTAGCATCCAGCTCTTACTGCCTGTACCCTTGAAGTCTCTGAACAATGTTAATGTATCAAATAGCCAAAGACCAAGAGATAGTCTACAAACACTAGCTACACCAGTACTGGCCAAAAGAAATTTTTGTGATGATGGAAATGTCCTATCTGTGCTGTCCGGTGCAGTAGCCTGGAGCCCCATGAAATGACTGGGCACTTGAAATGTACAAGTGGCACTTGAGTGTACATGGAGGAACTGGATTTGAAATTGTACTTGATTTTAATTATTTTAAATTTAAATAGCCTCATATCACTAGTGAGTGGCTCCCACACTGGATAGCAGAAATCTAGCTAATGATGTCGGCAGCAGAAATATTTTTAAATGACCAGTTTTTAAAAAGAGGTGGCATATGGAAAATATTAAAAGAGCATAAATGCTTCTTTCTAGAAGGTTCATGTTTTTGAAACCTCAGGCTCTACCGCTCCCTCCTAATATGGTGCTCCCTTCTAGCCCTCAAAGTTCTGGCCCTCTTACTTCCCTGGAGTTCGTGTTTTCGTTCAGTCTTCACAGGGCTGTTGCCTGAGAAGTGAGTGGTGACCAGTGAGCGTGTGCACCTCTTTTCTTTGTGGCAGCTCAAATTAATGAGATCTCTGCTGCTCTCAAGACAGTCAGGGCCGCCTGGCCGAAGTGTTGAACCAAGGTGTTTGTGTCTGCATAGAATTAAGTCACAAGTAAAGCACTTATTTCTGACAGCAGATTTATAATAGGAAAATCTCAGCAGGAATAAAGAGTCGGAGACCCCAGCCACAGGCTTTTCATAAACTTTGCCTTGATTTAGTGGCTCAAACAACCAGAGAGAAAGGCAAACTGCGGAGGTAATCCTATCATCTTTTCTCCAGCCAGCACTATTCCATCTTCTTGGCTTCCTCACGCTGCTAACATGAATTCAAATCATCTGTGTTTAAAGTTAAACTCAGTGATTGACAGTTCTTTATAGTCTCAGCCCTACTGAAGATTATTCTAGATATCTATCAGTTATTACTACAAGCGCAGTATGATATTCAATGCCGACAGTGAAAATTGTTTTTAACAGTGTAATGTCTGATCTGTTTTGAAAGCGATTTTAAAATAAAGAACTAACCATAACCAGGTGGTGAAAATCCAAACATGTTTCTTTTTTCTTCCTTCTCTCTCTCTCTTTTTTTTTTTTTGATAGGGGCAAGGGAATAGGGGAAGAAGAGAAAGTAAAACACACCCTGCAAGAAGCTGTTCCACTCACATAAAAAGTGACAAAAGTATTTCACTTTAGTTTTACAGCATCTGTTTTTCTAAAACAAACAAACAAAAAAGATACATAAAACAGAACAAGGTGCTTATAGCCATTAAAACTCTCTGGATTTTATTTCTAAAAGGTGCTAGAGTCACTTGTAAAAACTGAAGTTTCCCAAGAGATTAGGAAAAGGTATTCTAACACGTGAAGGTATGTGTGAAGAGACACTTGTCTGTTTTGTTCTCAGTAGTGTCCTCAAAGCTAGACCAGCCAGACGCATGCTAAGTGCAGAACAAATACTTGCCGATGGATGCATGAACTCATTAAGAGATGGAGCAACCGCTGCAATTCCTGACAGTGCTTAATGAAGGCCGTCAGCTGCTCTGACCAGCACAATTCTGTTCTGTGGAGGCCAGAGTAGTTTTACAGTCTAGCTTTAAGCTGAGCCCTGCTGGACAAGCAGACCCTGAAGATCTGGCAAGATCAATCATTCCCTAAGCTTTTTCTCTGGACTCAGCCACACACCAGAACAAGGCCACAAACGAAGAAAGGAAGACACAGGGGGCAACATAATGGCTAAAATAAGGACCGAGGAAGGAGAGGAAAGAGGAGATAGGGCTGCTAAGTGTAAATACACTGACACGTCTGCTTTTTCTTTAAAGCTTACTACATAGCACCTACAAATTTTATATCTCCATTTACACAGAAAGGTTTTTTGCCTGGTAGAAAAATGAAATAGTGTTCGCTTCAAAATGGGTTGCATGAGGGAGGGAGAGGAGGGTAAAAGCACTGAGCGGGGATTGTGTGCCCGTGGACAGGCTGAGGTTTTCAGCTAGAACCTCCAGGTCAGGAAGCAGAAAAGAGGTTACTCAGGTTTTGCTAGTAAAGTGGGGATAAAAGGGGTGGAGGAGGGGACATCTGGGGATCCGGGCCTGAAGGCACGTCTTCGTCCTGATGAGGCACCTCTTGTTGCTGAGTTCCCGGTGGCATTTTCAAGATTCCTCTAATCACTAGTTGTCACTCTCCACCATTAACGAAGGAAGGGAGTTGCAAAGGGGAGGAAAACATAAGCTAAAAAAATCTACCACCTTATGTCAGAAGTGATAAATGCATTAACAGAGATTGGGAACACATCAGAGTCAGAAGGATGAAAAGATTCCATCATGAGGAAAAGAACGTAAGTGGGCGATCTAGGGGCAAACTGGCCCTACAACAGCCGGGATAGGAAGAAGGCAAGAAGACAAGGAAAGACAGAATGGGGACGTGAAAAGAAAGAAGAAAGCAGGGAGAAAAGCAGCAAGACAGATTCTTACACTCTGTTATCAGACTCACTCACAGGAGCTTAGAGCACACATTTCAGAATCAAACAGCCAAGCAAAGGCTTTAGTCAATAATGAGATCCTTCCCTGTTTGCCAATTGGCTTTTTTTCTCCATCTGCAAATAGGGAAACATAAATGATTCAGAGGGAAATCGAAAGCCATATGTTTCATGAGAACCACAGAGAAACGTACACAGAAGCATCAAGGTGGGGTCCTTCCTGACCTTCACTCGGTGTAGCCTCGAAGGTGAGAAGCATGAAGGTACTAACTCAAGAAACCCTTCAGAAGTGCAGCTCTTCGCTGCCCCAACACCACAGCACAGAGGAAATCTGCTGTGTACGTGCTCAGTCCTCCTACTCAGAGACAGGAACATCGCCATGTCGCAGAAAGATTCTGCTTCTCATTTCGTGAGCTGGGGGCATTTGAAAAGTGAGTAAACCATAAGCTTAGGCCTGTGCCGTAAGAAACAACAAGGTAAACTTAACCTGGAAAAAAAAAAAGGTTACAGTGAATGCATCTGTTTAAAACTGAAACAGACAAGTATTGCTAATAAAGAAAAGAAAAAAAGAAAGAAAGAAAAGAAAAAGAAAAAACCGTTGGGTCCCCCACAAACTTTCAAAGCTAAATTCAGAGAGGACTATTCCATATGGATCCTCTGTTGGCCCACTCTATGTTTTATCATAACTGTGAAAATACAAGCCTTGTTGCCTGTCCCGTAGCATGTCTTAGGCTTCATGAATCGACCTTTAAGGCCTTAAGAGTTTTGTGGAGGGTAAAGCCAAGGCTATGTTAAGGATGAGATAGAGTGAAGTCATGTTCTCTTCACTACAGATTTGGGGGTGGGCTTGGGAAGGAGAGTTGGAGCCTCAATGAAGAAATATCAAATACGCTGCTCAGCCAAAAAAAAAAAAAAATCAATTTCAATTACATCACAAAAATTCTGGTACTGATGCTGTCTATTGAGCAGAAAATAATGGCAACAGTAAAGTGCTAGTTATGAAAACTTTAAAACATATAACCGTTTTCACCAAAATACACTGGTCTATTTTATTCAGTCCTGCTCATGCTTAGCTCCAAAGACCATTCTCTTTTGAAGAGTTATGAGACTAGTCTCAGGGAGAGAAAACTAGAGGAAACAGTGATGCTTTGCAACAGGTAATGAATGTTTTACATACCCTGAAGCAGAGGTGATCTGAACCTTTACCATGTCATGATTATTCTATATGGGGTTAGTTGTTGTGATGTTTATTGCTGGGCATTTTATTGGTATGGTTTTGCTGGTGTTTTTCAGCTGATCTTGGTCCTGATTTTCGCTTCTGTTTATGAGTATGGTTGCGATTGTACCTTTACCAACTGACCATAGCCTTGCTTCTTCATCCTTTACTTGTGTTCTTGGTCTGAATCTGACCTGCAGACTCTCCGGTCATGACTCTTTTTTTATTTTTATGGCTGTCCTCATGGCATACGGAAGTTCTTGGGCAAGGGGTTGAATCACAGCTGCAGCTGCAGTCTGTTCCATGGCCACAGCAATGCCAGATCCTCAACCCACTGAACAAGGCCAGGGATCAAATTCACATTCTCACAGAAACAATGTCAGGTCCTTCACCCACTGATCTACAAGGGAAACTCTGATGACTCTTTTTTTTTTTTTTTTGGCTTTTTAGGGCCACACGCAAGGCATACGGAAGTTGCCTGGCTTAGGGGCCAAATCGGAGTTACAGCCACCAGCCACAGCCACAACAACATGGGATATGAGCCTCATCTGCGACCTACACCACAGCTCACGGCAGCACCGGATTCCCTAACCCACTGAGTGAGGCTAGGGATCAAACCCACATCCTCATGGATGCTAGTTGGATTCATTTCTGCTGTGCCACAACAGGAACTCCTCTGATGACTCAATTCAGTTTTGCCAAACTCTGCTGTGAGAGTTGCAGGTCTCAGAATAGGACAATAATAAAGGAAATTTATGGTTCATCATTTTTTACTGGCAACATAAGTTACTTATTTATACAAGACTCAATAGCACATATTGAACAGGTGTATCAATAAGCTTTTTCACTGATTTTCCCACACTAAAGTATATTTTTTGTCCAAAGAAGTAAAGGTGGATGAGTTAATGCAAATCTATTCATGTTCACGGGAAAAAAAAGTAAGCGAACAAAACTATACACCATAAAACCCAAAGTGAACCAAAGAAAAACAACTTTCAAAATATGCCTGGAAAAGGGTAAGAAGTAACATTTTCATAGTCTAAGGATGGCAACTGTTTATCATTACCTGTCCCAAATGCTCTTTTAATAGGCATCCTTTTAGAAATACAAAAGTTTCATATTTCCTAAGCAACCATTTTCCCATTTCCTCTATGGGACGCTTCTCTCTATGAAAGAAATATCGAGTTGCCCAGGAGTGTAATAAACATTGGCCAACTGGGAAAAGAAGGAAAGAATTCAAAGTGAGCACATCTAAAAATCAAGGATTTCTAACATGCCAGTTAAAGCATTTTGTAGGTACGATTACTGTGAAACAAAAAATAAAAAAAAAGAAAAGAAAAAGAAAGATGAGAGATTAACGGCACACCAGCCCAAGGCCCTTTATTAATCCTCAGGCCAAAGGAAAAACCAACAGGTGCACTGTTTTGTGGATTTATAGTAGACATCTGCCCATGTGGACTTCCACCATTCAGGTCCACTCTGGTTATGATGGATGTGGGTTTTTAAAAGAGGAGGGTATTTAAGTTGAATGAAAAAAAAAATCCATCTCCACCTCTTGCACTTGCCTGCTAATTATAGTTCCTGGCAGTGGTATAGAACCAGAACAAAAACCTCCTAAATCCTCACTGGTGAGCACTCCATGCTGACTGACTTTCATCTCGGCATTTAAAGGAAATCCAGCCAGGCTAGTGAACGGGCCTCACCTACCAATTCTAACAATCCCCCAGGATTTACTTTTTCCTTTTCCAACAATCTCAAGAATTTTTCTTGCAGGAAAGCAATTCCTCATTAAAAGCCAGCTGTTCTTGCGAGTCAGACTTAAGTTAATGGCCATTGAGAGCCAAACACTGAAATGGGCAGTAAATTAGCTTTCTCCAAGGCTGGTGTCACCAAAAGGTAGAGGTATCACTCCCCAACCCTTCACTGGCCCTTCCCAGGACACTAATGGGGAGCTGGTTGTTCTAAGGATTAGCACACTTGTACAAATTACAAACAAGAGTTATATGCATACTATAAGACCAGACCCTGCAATGGATCTCCAGAGCTACATTTTCTGCCTAAGTACACACACAAACACCTGCTTTAAACACAAACTTTTTTCCTTGACCATGTTCTCCTTTTGGTTCCCCTCAATTTGATCTTTGCTCAAACTCAAACCTTGATTATTCTCCACAAAGCACCAGTTGTTCCCAGCTTTCACCATCATCATCTCCCTCTTTTGCCTGCAATGGGCTAAATACCCTCCCATGCAGAGTGGACTTGCAAACACAGAGCTAGACCCAAGACCCAGGATTACATGAACTGGAGAGTTTATCATCCAAAAGGAAAAAAAGGAAACATCAGACAGATGTAAATGAAATCACACCATCATTCGATCAGCCAGATACAGACACTAGGCATCCGTATAAAGCTAACAGCTATCTACTAGTAAAGAATTGCATTATTTACAATAGCTAAGACGTGGAAGCAACGCAAGTGCCCATCAACAGATGATTGGTATTATAGGTAATCCAAGTGCTTATCAACAGGTATATTAAATATACATATATACACATATTTAATCCAATCATACACACACACACACACACTAGAATATTACTCAGCCATAAAAAGAATGAAATACTGCCATTTGTAGCAATGTGGGTGGATCTAAAGAATATTACACTTGGGAGTTCCTGTTGTGGCTCAGTGGTTAACGAATCCAACTAGGAACCATGAGATTGCGGGTTGGATCCCTGGCCTTGCTCAGTGGGTTAAGGATCTGGTGTTGCCGTGAGCTGTGGTGTAGGTTGCAGACGCGGCTCGGATCCCGCATCGCTGTGGCTGTGGCGAAGGCCGGTGGCTACAGCTCCTGTTAGACCCCTAGCCTGGGAACCTCCACCCTATATAAGGCAAAAAGACAAAAAAAAAAAAAAAAGATTATTACACTTAGTGAAATAAGCCAGAGAAAGATATAAACTATATGACATCAGTTATATGTGGAATCTAAACAATAATACAAATGAATGTATATGCAAAGCAAAAACAGATTCACAGATATAGAAAACCTGTAGTTACCAAAGGGGAGAGGGATGGGGGAGGGATAAATTAGGGATATGGGTTAACTGATACAAACCATTATATATAAAACGGATAAGCAATAAGAATATATTGTACAGCACAGGGAATTATAGCCATTATCTTGTAATGATTTATAATGAAGTATAATCTGGAAAAAATACAGAATCACTATGCTGTACACCCAAAGCCAATATAATATTGTAAATCAACTATACTTCAATTAAAAAAAGAAAACTGAATTGCTGGATTGGATGCTTCTTCAACTCCGACTTCTCACAAAATTCCCTCTTAGCTTTCTTATTTATTCCATGTGTTCCAGTTTCCTAAAACGTGTACTTGGGTCAAATTATTTCTCCTCATTTAAGAACAACAATAACAATATTTACCTCAAAGAGTTGTGAGAACTAGATGAGTTAATCCAGGTAAAAGCCTCGCACAAGCCTTTCCTTGCACTAGATACTCAAGAAATGTTAGCTTTGATATTATAGGTAACTATGTACAGCCCCAGACACATACAGTCCAAGGCAGCTACCTCAAACTCACTGCCTTTCTGTTCCAAGGAATCAAAGGTGTTGACTCAAGACCAAGCCCTGTTGAAATCAGAAAGCCATTCCCACTGTGCCACTTCCGAGTGTATCTTGGGACCTCAACAATGCAGCCTGAGAATATGCTGAATGATAGGAGCACTGGTCCATTGGAGGATTCTGACAGATGTCAGAATTATGTCTGTTGTATCCATTCTCTGGCAGGCCCAAAGTCCCTCTCTGATCTTCAGTTTCAGCCTGACCTTCGTGCTACCATCCAGAAGTTCAGAGTCTTTGTCGGAAAGCTGCCTAAAGCAAGTGCCATGCATAAGTGCTTATCAACTGAGGTTATCCTGCTCCTGAAGACGAGTATACTATTGGCTTGAAACACTCAATGCCCTAGAGAGACTTTTGAGAATTTCTCCAGGATGAAGGAATGGTCAATTCTGGCTCCTGCTTCCTGCCTCTGCAGAATCCTTAATCCCCTGATGAGAGTTTTTCATTCATTTCTGCTGTGATGTTGACTCCCAAATGGAACTTACCCCTTTTCTTTAACTGTCACCCAAAAGAAGCCATATACAAGCATCTGTTTGGTAGGAGACTTTACTAAGGTTTGAAGCGAAGAAAAGAATTTATAATGCAGCAATGCAAACCACTTAGAAATGCTTTTTGGTCTTCTCTATTTGTAAAAAGTTCTCTGCTACTCTGCCATGACGCTTGGAGAAGTGTTTTTTACTGTCTTTTTTCTCTTTTCTCCCTCTCAAGTATAAACTCCCAAAAGTATTTCTCATACTTTTTTTTTTTTGTCTTTTGTCATTTTAGGGCCACACCCGTGGCATATGAAGGTTCCCAGGCTACGAGTCTAATCGGAGCTACAGCTGCTGGCCTACGCCACAGCAACGCGGGATCCTTAACACACTGAGCGAGGCCAGGGATCGAACCTGCAACCTCATGGTTCCTAGTCAGATTCTTCTCCACTGCATCAGAACGGGAACTCCCCTCTCCTACTTTTTTATGCAGAATATTTTAGCTGTCCAAGTTTCTATGCCTACCTATGCTGGAAAAGAAGCAACTGGGGAGTGATGTCAGGGTTTAAAGGAGTAAGGGATGGGGAAGCTGGCCTGCCACCTTTATGGGGGCATGAGTTTCCTAGAGATGAATGGAAGGGAGCTAGTCTGAAAGTATCTTGAGCATAAGCCCACCCTCAAACCTGCCATCTATAGAAGACCTCAGTAGCAGGAGGCTCTGGGTGGACCAAGGGTGGGAGGATCTTGGAAAGACAAGTAAAGCATGAAGACCTGCTTCATGAGGTATTCATGGATATCTTTACTGTCTGTATAATACGGTTGCCTTAGTGTTTTCTGTTGCACAGATTTGGTAATGACTTTGGCTTGCGTATTTAAAAGACACATCACTATCAAGGAAGAGAGACTATAATGATACAGACAAGTATACATACCATCATATTTATAAAAGAAAAGTATTGAAGGAGTTCCCTGATAGCCTGGTGGTTAAGGATCTGGCATTGTCACTGCTGTGGTGAGGGTTCAGTTCCTAACTTGGGAACTTGCACATGCTGAGGGCATGGCCAAGAAAAAAAAAGAAAAGAATTGAAGACTGGCAGAGCATACACTATGTGCTGGGCGTTTGCACACACTATTTCATTTAATCCTTATAAATCATCCTTCACTATTGTATTGTTATTTTCCATTTGGATCACAGAGGAAACTGCAACTCAGAGAATTCAGTTAACTTGGGCTGTCCGTCAAAGATACTAAGATTGCTACCTGCACAGGACCTTTGCATCATCACTGCTTGGAATCATTCCTTCCAGTAAGTCAGCACTGTCTTTGTTCCTTTCTCTGCGCCTCTGTTCTAACTTTAGCAGATTAGAAATGTTTTCGTTACCTATCATTTACAAAAGAGCACCCTCCTTCTACCTGGCTTTCTCTACATCCTTTACTCTGCTCTTTTCACCTCTATAGCACACACCACGGTCTGACATACTCTGTACCTACTGGTTCAGTTTATTTATTGTATTTCTCCCCTTCCCTCCAACCAAGATATAAGTTTCTTGATGGAAGGGACTGTGCCTGGCATGTTCATTAGTGTCTTCAACACCTAGAATAGGGCCTGGCTCAGGGTAGACACTATTTACTGAATGAATGAACGAACTAATGAATAAATATAAGTGGCATGGAGCATGACTCTTTCTGCTCTAGCCCTATTATTTTCAAATGGTGTGCTCATATTCTATGAATGAGTTATATATCGCTTACATGCTTGAAGATGTAGTGGATTACGAATGACGGGAATCACTTCCAGGGCACCGATGAAGATTTTGTGAAGGACGTGGGATTTTAAAAGCTTAGTTACTTTTTATCTACATGTTTATTTTAGCATTTTGTACTGTTATGCTTACGTGCTTTTCCAAACACTCTAATTTAAAGTGAAACAATCCTATTAAGTAGGAAGAATATTTTTCTCTTCCTTAAATATCATTCTATATTTTGAGGTACTAGTGCTTTTTTAAACACACATCCTACCAGCTCTTCACTAAAAACAACAAAACAAACATCTTTCCACTATATTAATCCTCCACTACAAAAAACATGTATTCATTGCCCATGTATTATATGTTCTTGGTTACCAAGCACACGATGTTTAATTTTAAGAAAAAGAACACGCTAACTTAATGCTTTGGAAATGTGTCTATTTCCCAAAAGCATTTTTTTATTCTTTTTTTTTGTCTTTTTACCTTTTCTAGGGTCGCGCTCATGGCATATGGAGGTTCCCAGGCTAGGGGTCTAATCAGAGCTGTAGCCGCCAGCCTACGCTACAGCCACAGCAATGCCAGATCTAAGCCACATCTGCAACCTATACCACAGCTCACGACAACGCCAGATCCTTAACCCACCGAGCAAGGCCAGGGATCGAACCCGCAACCTCATGGCTCCTTGTCGGATTTGTTAACCACTGAGCCACAATGGAAACTCCCCAAAAGCATTTTTTTTAATGAAGAAAAAGCAAGGATATTCTGAAATGAATTTACAATATGAGATGGTTGATCTTACAATGACTCTTTCAGAACACTTACTTATAAAGGCATACATTTTCTCCTTTATAATCAAGACTCAAGAATGACAACAAATATGAATTTAAACTGAAGAAATGGTTATTGCAAAATTAGGACTTTTGAGTTAAAAAATGTTTTAAGTTTAGTATAAATACTTTATTTAGAAGACTTTATTATTAAACTGCTATTGTGTTTTATAACAAAAATTCTTCCAGCGGTAATAACAGAATAAACATTATTTTTATTATAGAATTTTGTGAGCAATACCTCTTTTCCCCCCTCTACTTCTAAACACATACAGATTATTTACAGTGAAAAGACACTATCATAAATGCATCTGATAAAGCTCTGACTTACCCACAAGGAACTTGTCTTAAAATATAAATATCTTGTTAGGATTACCCATTACTAGTACTTCTCCTACTGCTATTACTGTTTCTGCTGCTGCTACCAACTCTTGCCACTACTACTACTACTGCTACGGCTACTGCTTACTGCGACCACCTATTTCTCCCCCATCATCATTAGCGCGTCAGAGTTTACAAAGAGCTTTTAATACAGACCTCATTAAATCCTTCTAGCAGATCTTTGAGATTTCCACACATACCTCATGATCTATATTACAGATGACAAGGCTGGGCTGAAAGAATAATAACGTGGCCAAGGTAAAAAAGTAGCAGAACTATTATTTGAAGCTGGGTCTCGTTGATGCCAAGTAGCCTTATTCAAAAACGAGGATATTACAATAAAAAACATTCTATAGTCCAAAGGAATAATGGCCATATGTGATTAAGCTGCATTTTTTCCTAATGGGCTAACTATCCCCTTTACCCCCAGTCTTTGTCTTTTCACTAGGAAAAGCAATCCTTTATTGCATTAGCTAAAATGTAATACAGCCGCAAGCAATCAGCTTCTGTCTTTGGAGACTCAGAAACTTTATCAAGTTCACCACCACCATGAATGTTATTCTAATTTGAGAAATAGGTAGTTTATCAGATTAGCCTGCTAAATAAAGTATCAGTGAGCAAAGATATGTAGCCAATTTGTTATGTGTAAGACGTACCCATCTAGATAAAAGTGCTCTTTGCCCTTCCAGGCTAATGTAAATGAGAGAGAAATGTCATTGACAGCATATTTGATAAGAAAACATAACAAACTGCTAATGCCTCACCAAGAGGGAATTCAGAAGTACTCTAAGTTAAGCACACGGAAGGAAACCCTCAGGCACAAGGAGGAAGAGAGGTACCTGAGTAATAACAAAACTCCTTTCACTGGAGAAAGTGGGAACAATAAATTACAGTTCATGCATACAATGCAAAGTTATGTTCAACCACCAAAATGATATTATATGGTGATTTTTAATGTGAAAAGGTATATTTATATTAGTAAGAGAAAAATATGTATTATGTATGCAAGTATATATATACATACATATATATATATACACAATGTGTGTGATACATGTACACCTATATATGTTATAAATATATTAGTACACAATACATATTACAAACACTATACACACACAACACCAAAGTGTTAGCAATGCTGGGATGCATCATATTTGTAGTTGCTCGCAAACATTCTTTTTTAGTTTTTCTGTTATTTGCCATTTGTTCTACATTGAAAATGGATTGCTGTCATAAAGCAAAAGTAAAATGTAATCAAAGTTTTACATATTTTCAGTTTTAATAATTTTCTGAACCATTTAGGATGTTTCTGATATCATGACACTCCATTCCTAATTACTTCAGCAAGCATCTCATAAAATAAGCACATTCTCCTATTAACTGTAACACCATTCCCACACCATGAAAATTAATAATAATATTCCAATATTGTTTAATATCCAATCTGCATGGACATATCTTTAATTGTTCCTCCAATGTCTTTCCTAGGTGCTTTCTTTTGGAGCCAGGATCACACACTGAATTTGGCTGTCATGCCTCTTTAGAATCTTTTGACCTAGAAAGCCCTATCCTTAGCCTTTACCTCACCCTTCCCATATATGTATCACCCTTCCACAGAACAATCCCTTATTTCAAACAGAGGTGACTTGAAAACATTGTAGTAACTTATAGATACTACATAATTATAAGATACCTTAGTATTCCAAAGGCTGAAGAAAAATTGGCTATTTAAGAGGTGGTTTATCAGAGTTAAAATTATGGCATTGCTTTCCCATGAGTTTTCTTGCAACTCATGCAAACCCAACTCCTTTTTAAGTTATTACCTGAGCAGTTATGCAATGGTACAGTCAGTACAGATGGAAAGTCCGGAGATGGGAGTGAAGGTCTCTCTTTTTTTTTTTTCATTTTTAAAAGTTGTATTGAAGAAGAGCTGATTTACAATGTTGTGATAATTTCTGCTGTACAATGAGGTGATTCAGTCATACACATTCACACACCCATTCTTTTTCAGATTCTTTTCCTATATACGTTATCACAGAATATTGAGTAGAGTTCCCTGTGTTATACAGCAGGTCCCCTTTGACCCTTTATTCCATATACAATAGTGTACATATGCCAGTTCCAAACCTCCAATCCATCCCTCCCCCCACCTGTCCCCTTCGGTAACCATAAATTTGTTTTTGACGTCTGTGAGTCTGTTTCTGTATTACAAATAATCTCATTTAATTACCAATGCGCTAAAATCTGGAATAAGACAAGGATGACCATTCTCACCACTTTTATTCAACATAATATTAGAAGTCCTAGCCCCAGCAATCAACCAAAAAAAATAAAAGATAACCAAATTAAAAGAGGAAAAATTGTTACTGTAAGCAAATGGTATGATACCATATACAGAAAACACTAAGGATCCACACAAAAACTACTCAAACTGATCAAAGAATTCAGCAAAGCAGCAGGATACAAGATTAACATTCAGAAATCAGTCTCATTTCTGTATACTAACAATGAAATATTAGAAAAGGAATATAAAAATATAATACTTTTTAAAATCACACATCCCAAAATTAAATACCTAGGAATAAACCTGACCAAGGAGGTGAAAGACTTAAATGCTGAGAACTATAAAACGTTAATCAAGGAGATTAAAGAGTATTCAAATAAATGGAAAGATATTCAATGTTCCTGGGTTGGAAACATTATTATTGTAAAAATGGCCATACTACGCAAAGCAATCTACAGATTCAGTGCAGTCCCTATCATATTACCCATGACATTTTTTACAGAACTAGAACAATGCAAAAATTTATATGGAACCATAAAAGACCCAGAATTGCCAAAGTAATCCTGAGGAACAAAAACCAAGCAGGAGGCATAACTCTCCCAGACTTTAGGCAATATTGCAAAGCAACAGTAATCAATAGAGTGTGGTACTGGTACCAAAACAGACATAGAGACCAATGGAACAGAATAGAGAACTCAGAAGTAAACCTAGACACCTACGGTCAATTAATCTTCGACAAAGGAGGCAAGAACACAAAACGGGAAAAAGACAGTCTTTTCAGTAAGTGGTGCTGGGAAAACTGGACAGCTGCATGTAAATTAATGAAACTGAAACACACCCTCACACCATGCACAAAATAAACCTAAAATGGCTTAAAGACTTAAATACAAAACAAGACACCATCAAACTCCTAGAAGAGAACATAGACAAAACATTCTCTGATATCAATCTTAAAAATGTTTTCTCAGGTCAGTCTCCCAAAGCAACAGAAATCAAAGCAAAAATAAACCAATGGGACCTAATCAAACTGACAAGCTTTTGCACAGCAAAGGAAACCATAAAAAAAAAAGACAATTTACAGAACCGGAGAAAATAGTTTCAAACGATACAATTGACAAGGGCTTAATCTCTAAAATATACAAACAACTTAGACAACTTAACTGCAAAAAAGCCAACAACACAATTGAAAAGTGGGCAAAAGACCTGAACAGACATTTTTCCAAAGAAGATATACAGATGGCCAACAAGCACATGAAAACATGTTCAACATCACTAATTATTAGAGAAATTCAAATTAAAACTACAGGTACCACCTCACACCAGTCATAATGGTCATCATTAATAAGTCCACAAATAACAAATGCTGGAGAGGGTGTGGAGAAAAGGGAACCCTCCTACATTGTTGGTGGGAATGTCAATTGGTACAACCACAATGGAAAACAGTATGAA
Source organism: Catagonus wagneri (assembly GCA_004024745.2). Taxonomy (NCBI): domain Eukaryota; kingdom Metazoa; phylum Chordata; class Mammalia; order Artiodactyla; family Tayassuidae; genus Catagonus; species Catagonus wagneri. The sequence goes on from PVHT020000174.1 coordinate 4,993,501, forward strand.
GGTACCTTAGAAAACTATATATAGAAGAACTTCCATGTGACCCAGCAATCCCACTCTTGGGCATGTATCCGGACAAAACTTTCCTTGAAAAAGACTTATGCACCTGCATGTTTATTGCAGCACTATTCACAATAGCCAAGACATGGAAACAACCTAAATGTCCATCGGCAGATGAATGGATTAAGAAGATGTGGTATATGTACACGATGGAATACTCCTCAGCCATAAAAAAGAACAAAATAATGCCATGTGCAGCAACATGGATGGAACTAGAGACTCTCATATTAAGAGAAGTAAGTCAGAAAGAGAAAAATACCATATAATATCACTTCTATCTGGAATCTAATATATGGCACAAATGAACCTTTCCACAGGAAAAAAAAAAACACGGACACAGAGAACAGACTTGTGGTTGCCAAGGGGGAGGGGGAGGGAGCGGGATGGACTGAGAATTTGGAGTTAACAGATGCAAACTATTGCCTTTGGAATGGATAAGCAATGAGATCCTGCTGTACAGCACTGAAAACTATGTCTTGTCACTTATGCTGGAGCATGGTAATGTGATAAAAAAGGAATGTATATGTGTATGTGTGACTGAGTTACCTTGCTGTATAGTAGAAAATTGACAGAACACTGTAAACCAGCTATAATGAAAAAAAATCATTAAAAAAAATAAACAAATGAGACTAAACTTAAAAGTTTTTGTATAGCACAGGAAAAAACAAAACAAAAAGATAATCCACAGAATAGGTGAAAATATTTGCCAATGAAGCAATTTACAAGGGATTAATCTCCAAAATACAAACATCTCCTGCAGCTCAATATCAAAAAACAAACCCAATTAAAATATGTGCAGAAGATCTAAAAAGTAATTTCTCCAAAGAAGACATACAGAGAGCCAAAATAAAGCATGAAAAGATGCTCAATATCACTAATTATTAGAGAAATGGAAATTAAAACTACTATAAGAAACCATCTTACACCAGCCAGAATGGCCACCATCAAAAAGTCTACAAACAATTAATACTCAAGAGGCTATGGAAAAAAAGGAACCCTCTTACAGTGTTGGCAGGAATGTAAATTGGTACAACCAATATGAAACACAGTATGCAGGTTCCTCAAAAAACTAAAAATAGAATTATCACATGAGCCAGAAATCCCGAACTCCTGGGCATCCAGCTAGAGAAAACCATAATTTGAAAATATACATGCACCCCAATGTTCACTGCAATACTATTTACAACAGTCAAGTCGTGGAAGCAACCTAAATGTCCATCAACAAAGAAATGGATAAAGAAGACGTGGTACATATGTACAATGGAATATTACTCAGCCATAAAAAGAATGACATAATGCCATTTGCAGGAACATGGATGGACCTAGAGATTATCAAACAAAGTGACGACAGAAAAAGATAAACATCATATGATATCACTTACATGTGGAATCATACCCTTTTTTTTTTTTTTTAAATGGTCACATCCATGGCAAAGGAAGTTCCCAGGGCAGGGACTAAATCTGAGCTGCAGTTTAGACCTATACCATAGCTGCGGCAACTGCCAGACCTTTAACCAACTGTACCAGATCAGGGATTGAACTGGTGCTGCCACAGAGACAAGTCAGATCATTAACCCACTGAGCCACAGTAGGAACCCCTCATACCTTTTCTTAAATGACACTCAGTTTTGGTGTATATTCATATTCTCATTCTTATTTCATATTCTGGCTATGTCTGAGTTTTGCCTCATGGAACTATTATATTTTTAATTTCTAAAATTCTTTCTTGTTCTCCAGGCTTTTTTCATAGCCTCTTGTTTTATTTTGAATCCAAGATTATCTCCTATTGCTGAAGAGCTATTAATTATAGCACACTTTGGGGGGGATTTTCTTCTGTTGCTTGCATATTTTTTTTCCCCAGATTATTTTTTTCTATTTGTTTTGCCTCTGCTTTGGGCATATGTTTTTAAAACACACCTAATTTCATTTGAAAACCAGCTACAGATGAAAATCCATCCTTCTGTGGTTGCCTCTATAAATCTGGGCACTATTTTAATGTCAACATCCCAGAGTCTATGAACATTCCAGGATCTTATTTTTAAGAAGATCTGTTTAGCTCGTAGCTATTTGTGACTATTACTGATGCAAATCCAGGAAAATAATTCATTGCTAATAACCTACCTACCACTTTGGCATTTGGGTTTCCCAACCACTTCCCTTTCCTTCTCAGCATATAAACCATGTATATACTTGAATCCCTTTAGGATCCTTATTTTATATTGTAAAAATATTTCATTAATTTCACAATAACTGCTTCCCTATAATACTTTTTATTGCACATACACCACTCTTGACTTTAATATTTGCTGGCCTATTAATAACTGGAGAAGAGTATCATGACAAATTTGGAGTATGTGAGGTCAAATCTGATCAGCTCCCCTAATGAGGAGGAGGAGGAACAGATTTTCTGTGATGTTGTGTACTTCAGCTAAGATTTTTTTTTAAAGGGCAAACAAAAAACTTCACTGTTTTTTTTAATGTAGACATGCTATGTGTAGGGTTTTTAAAATTGTAGTTTCATGAATATTTATCTGCTTATATTTTCCTTATGCTAATATTAAGAAGGGTTTGTATTCTCGAGTGATGGTGTGTGGTGACCGCTTTAAAATTCAAGGAAAGGAAAGGGGAAGTCAGACGGGGATTTTTTAAATTTACAAGCAAAATCCACCAGGTGGATAATATTTTTGATGATATTGGCATTTGACTAGGCGACCTTAAAGTCCCTTCCAGTTCTGGGGGTTCTTCATTCTATGACTTCAGTATTTTATTCTATAACTTTGGTTTTCTTCTATGAATAGTTGCCTTGATTTTCTGTCTACATGAAGGCAAAACAACAACATAATTGTGTTCCTAAGAAAGACCTATTTATCAAACCATTCTATTTGTGGATATATAACTGATCGGTTTTCAGTGAGCCGTTTCATTATTTTATATGTTTAGCCACAGTTTTAAATAATGGAAGCCTTAAGAGTGTTGCTCCTAGCTCTACAAAGAAGAAATTCCTACTTGGATGTTGATTATGGTTTGTTTGTCTTGCTTTTCCTAGCAAGGGCTATAATTTACAAAACAAAGCTCTTGTCTGTAATTTAATAGGTGCCCCCTAATACCTAATAATGTACCTTACAGGAACTCTAGAAATACTTAGTGACCGTCTATTAATCTGACAAAATGTCCTACATTGTTTCACATCCTCCAGTCACTGAGACTCACCATAGTTGGGTTGTTTTCAGTCTGTTTTCTCTGTCTCCACAGGGTTTCTACGCCAAGAAACTGAACAGTATAGAGTTTGCTCTTGTCATTTCCCTCTTTTTCTCCATTCCAAGACCACTGAGCAATTATTGCTGGCACTTACATAAAGACAATTACTGGTGGCAAAAATCTCTCCTATTCGACTATAAGGAATACATATTGCAATTGTTTTCTAGGCAAATCTTCACTGGCAACAATGGGGACCCCAGACTGACCTTATGAATTAAGAAATAGGTAGTTCTAAGTACTGAGTTTTTCATATTACCTATTTCACTACTTCCAGGCTCAAAATAAATCTAGCTAAGAATACTGAAAGAGAAAAGGCCAAGAGCACCTTCAAGAAAAATTTGAAGGTGAGAGTGTTATCGATATTAAATATTTATTTGATTTTATTGTGAGGTTTTTTTTTAAGTGTTTTTGCTAAGTGAAAGAATTCAAAGACAAACATAGCATGATTTCACTTACACGTGGAATCTGAAAAACAAAACAAATGAACAAACACAACAAAACAGAAACAGAATCACAGATTCAGAAAACAAATAAGTGGTTGCCAAAAGGGAAGGGGCGTGGGGGGTAGGCAGTGAGAAAAATAGATGAGGGAGATTAAGAGGTACAAACATCCATTACAAAATAAATGAGGCACAGGTATGAAATGCACAGTGTGGGGGAACAGAGTCAATAATACTGTGACATCTTTGTATGGTGACAGATGGTAACTGGACTTCTTGTGGTGATCAGTTTAGAAGGTGTAGAAATATTAAAATACTATGTTGTGTAACAGGAACACAACATAGTATTTTAATATTATGGAGCTCAATTATACTTCAAAAACAAACAAATTCATAGAGAAAGAGATCAGATTTGTGGTTACCAGAGGCAGGGGTTTAGAGCAGGAGGACTGGATGAAGGTGGACAAAAGGTATAAACTTCCAGTTACAAGATAAATGAGTACTAGAGATGTACTGATAAATACTATTAACATTGTGATATATTATATAGGAAAGCTGTTGAGACAGCAGACCCTAACAGTTCTTCACCACAAGGAAAAAATGATTTTTAATTTTATTTTGCTTTGCAACTCTAGGAGATGATGGATATTCATTCAACTTACTGTGGTCATTATTTCATGATATATGTAAGTCAAATCATTAAGTTTTATACTTTAACGCTGCTATATGTCAATCATACCTCAATAAAACTGGAAGAAAAAAATAAAATAACAAATAGCCCAATGTGTCATTAGCTTTAGTGCAATTTTAGTGTATGGATTCAAATGGTGTGTCTACTATGAATAAAACTTGTGACCTGTTTAAAATATGTTTCTTAAAAAGAAAAGAAAAGAAAAGAAAGAAAATCATGGACTTGGAGAACAGACTTGTGGTTGCCAAGGGGGAGGGGGAGGGAGTGGGTTGGATTGGGAATTTGGGGTTAATAGATGCAAACTATTGCCTTTGGAATGGATAAGCAACGCGATCCTGCTGCATAGCACTGGGAACTATATCTAGTCACTTATGACGGAGTTGACAATGTGAGAAAAAAGAATGTATACATGCATGTGTAACTGGGTCACCCTGCTGTACAGTAGAAAATTGACGGGACACTATAAACCAGCTATAATGGAAAAAATAAAAATCATAAAAAAAGATGTTTCTTTGTGGGAATACAGGTCTTGCCAAATGTTGGTGTCATTTCTCAGCTGCAAGAATATTAATTCACACGAGCATCAACTTAGTTTTTGCTCTACTAGAAGCAAAGATTTCCTTACAAGTCTAGAAAATATGTTTCTGTTCTAGATTAAACCTTTGAGTCACATCAAGGGGCTAACGTGACTTTGGCTGTGGCTGTCTATTTCCTTTCCAATTAGATTTTATTGCACGTGAACAGAAGGCCTGGCATCATGAGGAACAACAGGCCACGGATAAGTTTGAACTCTTCTTTGCTGTGATGCTGAAGGGATGACACGTAACAGTTTATCAGAAACAAAACAACTTTCATACAAATCCTCATTTTTTTGTCTTTTTTTTTTTTTTTTTTTTAAAGGCCGCACCCTAAGGCATATGGAAGTTCCCAGGCTAGGGGTCAAATTGCAGCTGTAGCCATGGGCCTAAACCACAGCCACAGCAACGCCCAGATCTGAGCCCTGTCTGTGAACTACACCACAGCTCACAGCAACACCAGATCCTTAACCTACTGAGAGGGCCGGGGATCGAACCCGCGTCTTCACGGATGTTAGTTGGGTCCATTTCTGCTGAGCCATGACGGAAACTCCCAAGTTTTCATTATTAAATCATGTATTTTAAAGGCCTACAAATACAAATACCATGACAAAGTATAAAACTTATCAATGATGTGGCTTTCTTCCTCTTATTCCTCCTGAGTTAGGAAAATCAGGTATTTCAATTCTAGCTGTATTGCAGTCAGTTGACAGGCTAAGTCGCTAAGTCATGATCGAAACCTAGTACTGGCATCTTGTATAAATCACTTAACCCCTGTGAGGCTCGGTGCTGTCATCTGAAAAATGAAGGGGCTCGTTTTCTCATAGCAGAATTTCCTAGAATCTTAATGTTCAATGGGTTCGTATTTCTAACACACGCTGCAATCCTGACATTTTCTCATGCTACAGTTCAAGTGAGGGCAAGCTTGCAGACACCCTAACTAAAGACATTTCTAACTCCCACTTAAGTTCTTTAGGTAAAGAGACTTTCAGTTCCACTCAGGCCTTTTCCCAGGGTAGGCACTGCTTAGCAATGGGAAGCATAAAACGTCTGTCCTGAGTACTGCCCACTGTCAGGTTTTAAGTCCCTGATCAGGTTGATTAACCCCCTTTCTTTCATATTAGCCATGATTACCATGAAAATTCTCTGTGGGGAAAATGCTGTCACCATGTTGTACACAGGATCTTCCAATACAGGTAGGGGAAAATAAGGATTTTTTTTGCCAGGTTATATTGCTGCATTCTTTTTAAATGTTAAAAATGGAGACGAAGCTACATGTTCACCAACAGAGGAAGACAAAATAAGTTTAATTCAGTCTTACTATTGACCATGTGCAACAGGTAAATAAACATGAGAGAGAACAATATGTCTTGACATGGATGACCGATCAGGAAGGTAAGCTGTTAAATGTAAAAATGTGGGGAAGAGAACATGTACCATGTGATACCATTTATGTAAAAATAAACAAAATTATATATATATATATTTATACACACACACATTGCATATTCGTATTACTCTAAATATATAAAATTGCTAAGGAAAATATATGACAGGGGTCAGCAAACTTTCTGTAAGGAGCAATTCGTAAATTTTAGGCTTTGTGGGACACATGGTCTCTGCTGCGAATACAGGACTCGGCTATTATTGCGTGAAAGCAGTTAGACAATATGTAAACAACCGGGCGTGGCTGTGTTCCAATAAAACTTTATTTACAAAAAACAGGCCGGGAGCTGGATTGGCCCTTGGGCTATAGTTTGCTGACCTCTGTTCTAGAATAATATATACTAACCCATGAAAGTATTGTTTTCTGGGAGGTAATCAGAATTGAGGAGGAGGAGTCAAGGGGATTGCTAAATTTGGATCTTACATTGAGAATGTATTCATGAATTATTTCATGAATTAAAAACATATTTAAAAGAATAAAAAGGATTAAAAGGATAATTAAAAACGATTCCACCTGCCACTTAAAGGAGCAATACTCTGACAAACTTCTCTAAGATCTTCGCAGTGAACATCCCATGAAGCAATCTTCCTGCCAAGGCTTTGTTCTCCTATCAGCAATCTCGGGCACATAAAAGTGCTGCAACCCAGAGCCTGCAGAGCTAAAGGACAAAGAATACCAGGGCAGAGTCCCACTCCCAAGAGCTCACGGAGCAACCAAGCTCTGCAGTAAATGAGGACAAGCTGCCCTGTGTTATGCTTCCTTTTCAAATATTTTTTTTACATCAAAAACACATTGCAGGGGAGTGAAGACTTCAGGGGCATCCTACAAAAACAGGCTGCATAACTCTGATGTTGAAAGCCAGCCATGTTTTAATTAACTGCCAGTACTCAGCCACATCCTCGAGCTTGAGATAGCCAATAACAATCTTTAATTTCTAAATGTGAATGCCACTCAGGTGGAGCCCAAATAGTGAGGGTTTCAGCTTACCTCTTAAAATGTAAACATGGAATGTCAGATATCCATAGCAACTAGACCTCCCTCCACCTTAGATACCTTCTTCCAAAAAAAAAAAAGAGAAAGAGGAAAAAGCATTTCTGTGGTGGGTGGCAACCAGGCAACTAGACAGTTGCCCTTTAAAACGATAATATCAAAACATAAACAGCCAAACCTTTTCATTATTTATTGACAGACAACTTATAAGACTGCTAGCAGAATCCTTTAAAAACCTTTTCAGACATATTGGAAATTAAGGCACCAGCAGTAAGTTAGATTGACAAGTAATTACAATTAATGCCACCACAACCATTAGTAAAATACATTTAGTTATACATTTACATGCAATATTTAACAGCAAAACAGAATCCTAGGAAGGCTATCATGTCCAAAAGCATGATTTTTTTATTTTTATTTTTATTTTTTATTTTTACCAATTTTGCAACCAGCTAGGATAGCGCAGAATAAAGAACCACGATGTCCTGATTCTGAAAGACCATGCCAGCTCTGGAATTCAGCAGCCCTTCGCCAATGTTCTTTTCAAAGGGTGAGAAGTCAGGGCTGCCTTTCTAGCATTCATGAATTTACCCTTCCGTCCTGTCACCCCTTCCTTGGAAAGTTTTTCTTAAGAGGCAAACGTTAGTATTCATTTGGCTCACCAAATTGTTATTTTCCAGGGAAACGTCAGCAGTAGAATGGGCAAATAGCATGCTACACAGTGGGTATTATAGAATTGTGCAAGTAAATGAACTACAACCAAACACAACAGTATGAATGAATCTCAACCATAATACCAAACAAAAGATGCCAGCATGAAAGAGTATATACTGTATGATTACATCTGGAGAAGGTGTATTAATAGGCAAAACTAATCAATGATGTTAGAAAGTGGAACAGTGGTTGCCCTTGGTGGAGCCGAAACTGAAGGTGAACTTTTAAGTTTCTCCTAATTATTTCTGGATATTTCTCCTACTATTGGATCTGGAGCCTGGCTACATGGCTAAGTTCATTTTGTAAAACTATCAAGCTGTATACTCTTGATATGAGTACTGTTGCGTAGGCTTATTATGCCTTCAAAGAATTTACAACAAACAATCCCAACACAACAGGTATTGAGTAGAACGTGTAGCAACTAGGATAAATACGATTTTTTTTTCTTTTTCTGGCTTTTCAGGGCCTCCCTGTGGCACATGGAGGTTCGCAGACTAGGGGTCGACTCAGAGCTGCAGCTGCATGTCTACACCACAGCAATGCGGGATCTGAGCCATGTCTTCGACCTACACCATGGCTCACGGCAATGCAGGATCCTTAACCCACTGAACGAGGCCAGGGATCGAACCCGTATCCTCATGGATACTAGCCGGGTTCGTTTCTGCTGAGTCACAAGGGGAACTCCCGATAATCTTTACCCTCCAGAAATGTACAGTCAAGGAAGGGAGATGAGTTTATAATACAAGCCCACATCGTTTTGTTCAGCCCAGCTATGAAAGAGGTGACAGGCACCACAGGAGGGATTTCCTCTGTCCTTGTGGTGAGGGACATCCTCAAAAGGTGAAACTGGGCCAAGCCCTGAGCGATGAGCTTAATTAGCAAGCACTGAGTAAAGGGCAAGGGATTCTAGGCCTGGGCACTACTGGAGCTGGGGGCCTGGCGGGATGAAAGGGCAGGATATGCGTCATGTGAGAGGATGAAAATCGCCCACCCGAGGTGCTCATCTTTATAGTTGAACTTTATAGGTTTTCAAGGAGCACTTCACTCAAATCCAATAGCATGACTCTCATTTTCAAAGGAGCAGTATCTCTGAAGACAGCTGAATCACCTAGCGATCTCCAAGTTTGGGGAAGGAAGAGGGGGAGAAAGGATAAAAGCCAGGCTGCAAACATTAACACTTAGGACAAATACAAGGATGGCAATAACCACCATTTATGCTTCATACTTGCTATGCATAGTCTGATGCATTTCATTCTCACACCCACTCTAGAAGCCAGGGACAATTTACTGTCTCCATTTGGCAGATGCCAAAATTGAGGCTTAGTAAGGCTCACTAACCGCTCACAGCCAAAGAGCCAGTAAGCAGCAGAGCCACTGCAGGATCCTGGTGCTCTGACTCCGAGGTCTGTCTGCTCAGTGAATGCTCTGGCATGGGCACCAACTCTCTCCTGGTGGCCTGTGCAGCAGTGGGCAGATGGAGGGCAGCCTCCAGAGAGCTGCAAATCCACCACAGCCAGGACTGCAGGTTCTCTAGTGACCAAGTGACACCTTGGAGACACTGGAGAGACCTCCCTCTACACCCTCTCTTTCCATCCTTCCCAGCTTGAACAAGAGAATCAACTTCAGTGTTTGCTTCCTGGAGTTCCCAGCTAGGAAGGGAGAAAAGATGGGGATGAGACACACCTCTTTCTGGATCCTTAGAATGTCTATCACCCCGCGAAGCATGTTTCTTGAAAAGAGGTAGCTTGAAAAAGTGCCATATGTGAACCACTCAGGTCTGAGCCACACGGAAAAAATACCTGGAGGAGGGTATCTGGAAACCAGAGATGAGGACCTGGCAGGCTTTTGCTGAAGCTCCAATTTAGCAATGACTGGAGTGCCATCTGGGAAATGTCTTTAAAGAAATGTGTGCTATCCTGAGGGAGGAGGCAAAGCAACATTTGAACGGAAGGCAGAAAGCTTTGTTTTCTAGGTCACACTCTCCCTTTTCTTTGTCCTGGCTGTTTTTTCCACAAGGAAGGGTCCGCTCAAACCAGCCAAGTGTGGCTGGGCGGGCACAGCTTCCAGCCCACCCCACGACACAGCCCTCCTGCTATTTCAGGCCTCGGGTTCCATAAAACAGACGCCGCTGCCCTCCATCCTGGGTTGCGTGAAATTATGCAGTGGTTTGGTGAAGTCAACAAATAACTAGAATGAACCACATTTGGAGAAATAAAAAAGCAGCTGGCATCAGCTCTGGTCTTCAGAAAGCAATAAGTAAGGACAGCTAGCCTCTGTTGCATCTTATCAGAGGTGGCTTTTGAAAAAACTTTATATTGGGAAATGATTTCAAAGGAGCAGATTCATTGCACAAATAAAAACAGTACAAAGAACACCCACATGTGCTCTACCCAGATTCATCTTTGGGCAATATTTTATGCCATTTACTTAAATACTTGTACTCTTTCTCACCTCCACCCCCACCCCATACTTTTTTTTTTTTTTTTTCATATTTGGCCAGGGACCAGATCCGAGCCATAGTCTCCACCCAAGCCATAGCTACAGCAATGCCAGATCCTTAACCTCGTGTGCCAGGCTGGGGATTAAACCGTCTCATGCCTGGGCTCCCAAGACACCACTGATTCCACTGCACCACAGCATGAGCTCCCCCACTCCATGCTTTTTTTGTGTATGTCCTAAATAGACAGACTTACACATACCACAGAAGAGTCATCACATTCAGTAAATTCAAAATTAATATAACACAAATTCTATCAGTTAGCTCAATAATGTCCTTATAGCCCAACACAAATGCTACCTCTGCCTCCTAACATTTCTCTCTCCTTTTGTGATACTTCTTTAGAGCTTAGATATACTTTTCAGGTGACTATTATTATGTCCTGCCTTGCACTGTATGGCCATTTACCTACTGTACTAGGCAATAAGCTTCTTGAAGACAGGGCAAAGACCTACTGGATGAATTACCTACCAGGTCTATCTCTGTGTATGCATATGCTAATATAAATGGCTGTAGAGTTCAATTTACTAGATATTTCAACATTTCTATGATGTCATTTTAAAAAATGATTTTTTTTGCTTCTTACCCTAGGAAGATTCACATACAACAATAGTCTTTAAACAAAACTACTAAACTACAACAGTCTTTGTTCATGAGGTGAGTCTGTAGAAATCTTTTTACACAAATTTCGTGGTACTGCCATATGTTTTAAGCTTCTGAGGGGACGATGACAATTCCAAAGCACAATAACAAATGAAAGAAATAGTTTGAATACAGTCCATAGCTGGCTATGCACTGAGCAGTCAATTAAAGATGGTATGACAGTGGAATGATGACAAGGAGAATCTATATTGAAAGAGTCTCAGGAGGCAGTAGGTGGATCATTGTAATTATTAAAGAGCAAGGCCAATAAGGTAGCTATTGAAGGCAATACCCAGACAGAAAAGTTGGTTTGAATCACAGTGTAATTCTTTATATCCCCCATCTCTGTTTTACCCTTACTACAATTTTATGTACGTTTTATTCATCTAACCACATATAGAGGGAGGAGGAAAACTGAATGACCTCAAAAAGAGTTTCAGAAAACTGTCCGCAATCCAAAGTTGCTATGCCTTCTCAAACAGAAGGAATAAATAGATTTCTTTAAACCCTCAAAATTCTAATAGCCACTAAGAACTACCATTAATACTTTGGTACAACCATTCCAAACTTCCCTCTGCATATATATAAAATAGATACTATTTTTTTTTCAGTATCAAATCACATCCTTATACATTTTCCCAACCTGTTTATTTCATAATTTTAGTTTTTCATCACTTAAAAGTATATCATAAGCTGTCATTTTTAACAACTAAATAGTATTTCATTGTTTGGATGCATCTTAATTTATTACTTCCCAAGTAATAGCTATTTCTAGGTTTTTAATTTTGCCATCAGGAAATAAAAAAGCAGCTGGCGTAAGCTGTTATCTTTAGAAGGCAGTGAAGTAAGGAGAACTAGCCTCTGCTGCCTCTTATCTGAGAGTTGGCCTTTTAAAAAAAACCTTTTGCTGAAAAATGATTTCAAATGAGTAGATAAGTTACCAAAAAATAGTACATAGAACACTCATGTGCCCTTTGCCCACATTAACCTATTATTAATATCTTGAACAATGCTGTAATAAGAATTCCTACAGTTTAGTTACATCTCTTCTCTCATTCTTGATTACTTCCCACAGGAATAATTCCTAGAAATGAAATTGCTCAGTTTGTACATCACTTTAAAGCTCACGATAATAAGTATTACGAAGCTGCCTTTCAGCAATATTGTGACAATTTTAAATCCTGCAGCAATGCCAGAGAGAGCCTCTTCACTCGTACCCTTGGGAATTATCTTTGACAATTAAGTAGGTGCAATATGGATTCTTGTTGAAATCTGAATTTCTTGGATTTATACGTCAGGTTGAACATTAAATAACTTAATTGGAAAATTATACTCTCCTGGGGTCATAAAAATATTTAAATGATAAAAAGAAAAACGCAAGAAGATAAAATAATATCCAAAGCACATTTCAAATCCAGTAAAATGCAATTCCATTCCACATAATAAAACAAACATAAGAAGAAACAAGGAAGGTCTGTTGCAAGTTTAAGCACAAATGTCACTTGTGAACATAGCTCTTGCTCTGCATCTTCGAAGGATCAGATCATTTTGTAAAGTGCCTGTCAAATTTTGGCCATTTTCTATTTTCTAGAGAGTTGAATGTTAAAAAATCAATAGAAATGTTACAGCATTCATACTGCCTTTAGAAGGGTTAGACAGTCTCATGCCCGCAACATTCAAAGCCATTTCTGTTTAGAATCTTGGGAAGGATCCTATTCCAAACTTCCAGAATCACAGCTGGCAGGCTATAATTTAGAGTTGCATACAGGATAATGTGTATTAGTCCATTACTAAGCTGTAAGTTGACACCAACCTTTGGAATTGCTTTCTCAGAGGAAATGTTGAAGAGCCAATGCCTCAATCATTTCCAACAGGGCTGGGAAAAACATTCAGACAACCCATTAGATCCTTTCATCTCACATTTTGATGATTTTCATCAAAAGGGAGGTGGAAAGGGGGTGATTAGACACAAATTTCCACTCTGGTGAAAATCCAAACATGTATTTTTAAGCTCAAGACATTGATAACATATTGGCAAGTTCTTGTCCCCACTTACATGAGCCACAGCAGCCACCCAGACTATCCTAATGGTAATGAACATGTTCAGAAAGAGGGGATGGTGAGCAGATACTAAAACAAACATTGCAATCCACATGTGACAAGCAAAGGGCATTTCTGTGAATACCAACAGAAACCTTAAGTCACCAAGGATTAGATTTGAGACTTTCACAGTTGCCAAAGTCTAAGCTGAATTGCATTCTAGCTGTGAGATCAGTGGGTTGTTCTTTGGTGATGTGTAAGAGTCTGCAGTGGTCACTTAGGTTTGGCTAAGGCCACACTAGAGTCAACCAAAGGACTCAGAAGAGCCTGCTTTGGGATAAGTCAAAGATGCAGGCTCTGTTTCCACCTCCACCATCCGGCTGATTCTACCGTGATTCCAGACAGGCCAGATAATCTGGCTCCAGCCAGTGAAAGCTGAATCACTGTGCTGTACTAGCTTTCCACATCAACTAGATACAAGCTTTGTCTAACAGAACTTGATCTAAATCTAACCTTTCCTTCAAAATGAGCTGAAATTTAATGAACACTGAATTTTTTTTTCTAATGTCTGAACTAATGTGTTTCTTCTTTCCCTATTCTCATCCAAAGCAGAAATATAATGTTACCCTCTGGCCCAGCACTACCCAACAGAAACATACCATGAGCCACGGGTATAATTTTAATTTTTTAATAGCCACATTTAAAAATTGAAAACAAAAGATAAGGAGTTCCCGCTATGGCCCAGCAGGATGTTATCTCTGAGAGATGTGGGTTCAATCCCTGGCCTCTCTCAGTGAGTTAAGGATCCAGCATTGCCACAGGCTGTAGCACAGGTTGCAGATGCGGCTCAGATCAGGTGTTACCAAGGCTGTGGTGCAGGCTGGCAGCTACAGCTCTGATTCAACCCATAGCCTGGGAACTTCCATATGCCTCAAGTGCAGCTGTACAAAGAAATACATAAAAATAAAATAAAATAAAATAAAATAATCAATTTTAATAATATACTCTATTTGATCTAATATATTCAACATACGATAGTTTTAATATGTAACTAATATAAAAATTATTGAGAGCGTCCATTTTTTTTTCACTCCAAGTTTTCAAAATCCAGGGTGCATTTTATATTTATAGTGTACATCTCAATCTGGATGAGCACATTTCAAGTGTTCAATAGTCCCAACATGTCTAACTGGCTACAGGATCAGCAGGAACACAGAACTAGAGCTTAAAATGTGAATGAGGACTACCAAAGCAATATAAGGACAATCCAAGATGCAAAACACAGAAGACTGTATCTCATGAGTACTATGCTCACTTCATAAACACAACAGTGCAAAGTAACCTGGGGACATCCTCTGGAAGCCATCCATTCAATGCCTGGTGGACTTTCTGAAAAGCTCAATGACCCTGTATTTCACTGGGGCGAAATTTTTCTCAATAGTAGCTCCCAAATGCAGAGCAATACGTCTCTCTCATTTTCCCTTGGCAAACAAAATAGCTGTAAAGTGGTGTCCAAGGCACAGAATGTAAGGTGAGGAACACACAAAATTGTTCCCATGCCATCTTGGTGCCAATGCCTGATAGCCATCATGCCGACATTAAGTTCCTGTACATACCTGTCATGCACGGCCTGAATTTAAAAATGTATAAGTTATACCTCCTTATAATTCTCCCCTTCATTCAAATGCCATTTGTACAATGGTATACAATTTCCAAATGTGTGCATCTTGTTCAAGGCAATAAAAATGATGAACAGATATGAGAGGGTTTAAATCGCTTCCCCTTAATGGCATACCACTGTTTTAACTGTGTAGAGAACTTCTGCAAATAAGCTAAAAATGCTGTTACCCCACAAAAATAATTCTTCAAGTACAGTCTTCCTAAGCATAATATAACCTATAATTTTGTAATAATAATAACACTTTATAAGTGGAGAGTCCTTCACTGTTTACAAAGCATGGTTTTACACTGTCTCATTAAGCTTCACAAGAAACCTTGTGAAGCGTAGATGGCAAAATAAACAAAATACAAGTTCTTTGCCACTGGCTTTCTTCCAACGTTTTACTTCCATAGGGCACACTGACTATTTACAAGGTCAATGTAGAGGGTCTCCTTGTTTTGCATTTTTCAAAAATTACTGTCAAGGAATCTTTCAGGTTGCTTGATAGTCTTAATAGTCATTTAGTTCCACACTGACTAATTCAAAGGTCTTGTCCTACTCAGTCCTAGTCAAATAAACTCTTTTCAAATAAAGCAATTCCCTTATTATACAGTTAATTCTAATTTTTAAAAACTGGTGGGCTGAAGCCTTGACTTCAACACCAATTTACCTGTAAGTCACTTTATGTGTGATTCCACCTGGTGTGGGAACAGCTAAACCTCTGAACAATCACCTCCTTCTTTTACATCAAAAGAAAGGTGTGAGGAGTTCCCACTGGGGCTCAGCAGATTAAGAACCCGATAGCATCCATGACGATGCAGGTTCAATCCCTAGACTTGCTCAGTAGGTTAAGGGTATGGCGTTGCCATGATCTGTGGTGTAGGTCGCAGATGCAGCTCGGGTCCTACTTTGCTGTGGCTGTGGTACAGGCTGACAGCTATAGCTCCAATTCTACCCCTAGCCTGGGAACTTCCGTTTGCTGCAGGTGTGGCCCTAAAAAGTCAAAAAACAAGAAAGAAAGAAAAGAAAAGAAAGATGAGAAAAGCTCCATGAAGAAATTAAAACTAACTTTAGATTTTAAGAAAAATCTGCTGTGAGATTAGAGTTATGAGACAAGTATAATGAGAAGAAATAAGAAACTCAAATGGGACACGGCAGTGCTCAAGACCTGATAACTCAATTCCTACCATTAGGAAAAATAATATGTAGGAAAGAAGAATTATAAAATTATAAAATAATTCAATGGCTCCACTTTTTCAACATGCTTAAACATTTTTCAGAACCTGGATCCCTGGCTTGGCTGGGTGCTGCTTTTCTTTATCTAGAAATCAAGGAGGCAAGTCAAAGGAACATGTTTGTGCATGGAGTGAAAAATGTACCATCTGGTTAATTATACATCTACCTGCTATATAAGCCCCAGTTTGCTGTCTTACACATAAAAGTATGGGGAAGTCTGGGTATCCCCAAAATATCCCTTCTCCCCCAGCATGGAAACAGGAGGAATGAGAAGAGCCTGAACTTCATGGGTGGCTTTGACTTTCTCCTGGTATAAAGGCCACACATGGAGGAGAGTAAGGATGACAGGTCGAGCAAGATAGGTTTTGGTTTCCTTAGTTAAACAGCTCAGAGTAGAGCTGGAAGTTCCCTCTTGCCAAAGCAAGCTAACCAATCAGTCCTTCTCCAAAGAGTTTTGCCTATGTCTTATACAAGTATAAAGGCTACTCACTTTGGAATGATATTAGAAATACATTTCAAAACAGACTGGAGCCTGTTGAAGGAGGTTTTGAAATCCCTGAAACTACCTTTCGACCAACTGATATTTAAAGAGAAAAAAAAAATCCCAAAGGAAAATTTGATTTGCCATTTGATTTGAATGAAGATTAAAAATGCAACATAGCAGCTGTTTGATTTCGTGGCTTTGAAATTCCCGTTTCACATTTTTTAATTGCCACTATGGAAAATTCTTTGATTGCACTTGATGAAATTAAGTTTTGCCTTTTTAATGATTAAACGGGAAAATTCAAGTGTGTTCTAGTTAGGAATTTAAATTATTATGTGTGTTTAAAAGAGGAAGTAAAATCTACGGGGACGTTATTTTCCCCCAGGGCTAGCTACAATATTCAGTAATTGCACAGCACTTGCTCATGCCTGGTTCTTTCAAAATGACTCACATATTCCTTCGAAGAATAAGGCAGCAAGGACTTACTGGGTTAAAGGAAAGGAAATGGTAGGATCACGATGCTCATAACCATGTTGTGACAGGCTCGTTTTAGAGAAGGAAAACGACATATTCGTCATCAGTGGTTATGTGACAGCCTCCTGACTGCCAGGTCAGTCAACACACTCATAAACATGGTGCACACTCCGCCCACCCAGATTTCATTCTGGAAGATGACCAAGGTGTTTGAAGATAAGAGGACGACGGCGGAGCCCACTGGCTGCTCAAAGAGCCCAGATCCCATAAAGATTTTTGAGGATGAAACCCAGACCGTGTGTTTCCCACTGTAGGCAGAAAAATTTGTCCCAGGCTGTAGCTGAACACAAAAATGGAAGTCCTAAAAGGCATTCCTCTGAATACAAAGGGAATAATGGATGTGAAAGGAGACTGCTGGACCACACAAAAGAGCTCACCCAGAAAATGCCTCTCTGTCCTAGTAATGTTCAGCATACCTAGAAACTTGTAATGTATTTGAATGTTTGCAGTCATAATAGCATGCTGTTTAGAGTTACGGCATAATAAAGCCTCAACATTTTTTGATAGGTTTATCAATACCCACGATAAATTTTACATCTCTTATGAATAGCTGCAATTTGGGGATGACAAATTCATTACTTCAGCCCAAAGGGAATACTATTTACTCTCTTTTAAAAACACTATACATATTAATGCAAGAAAATACAGTGTGATTTTGATAAACACCATAATAAACTTGATTTTTTTTCCTCTTAATGGATTTTATTTCAATTATAGGTGTACTAAACTTGATTTTTTGAAGGTAGCTATCATATTAGCAGGGCTTGTGCATAGAGAATAAGAGAGATCATCTGATTATTATTACTTCTAAACGTCCCCTGAAAATTATCAAACTCTTGACTAAATGCTGAAGCGGCCCCTCACCACTGAGTTACTCAGAATTCCCTCTTCCATAGGTGGTCCTGGTGGCCCTAAATAGGAGGAGCAAACTTTTCCAAACCTTGGATTCCCTAATAAATGCATTTCATAAAGGAGAATATTGAGTCTATTTATAAGCAAAGGCAATCGTGATATTCATAGCTCCTCAAATGGTACCTTTAACAATTATAAATACATAAAACAGCAAAGCTTAGAGAACATGTTTCCTTTTACCAGTTTTAAGTCATCTCTTAGAAATCAACCAAGAGCTAGGAAAATAATCACTTTGACATGCAGGGCTAATATATAAACATGAGGATTACTTTTTAAAAACACTTTAAATTTTAGAACATTTCAGTTTTACAGAAAAGTTGCAGAGAGAGTACAGAGTCTTCTTGTATGCCCTCATCTGGTCTCCTCTATCATCACCACCTGATACCATAATGTCAGTTGTCACAACTAATGACCTAATCCTGATACATTATTATTACCTAAAACCCATCCTTGATTCCCATTTCCTGAGTTTTTACTAGGTGACTCTTTCTGCCGCAGGATCCCATCCAAGCGACTGTATTACATTTAATCATCATATCTCCTTAGGCTTCCCTTGACTGTGACAATTTCTCAGACTTTCATGGTTTTTAGTAACCTAGACGGTTTCAAGGAATACTCGCCTGGTATTCTGCAGGATGCCCCTGGAATGTTTTTCTCATGATTAGACTGAGGTTATGTGTTTGGGGGAGGGAGCCCACAGAAGTAAGTGCCATTCCCGTCATATCACAGTAAGGGCACATACTATCATTTATTGCTGGTGACGTTGACCTTGATCACCTGGCTGGGGTCCTCCTACCCTCACCCCTCTTCCATACTATTCTTCCTGGAAGGAAGTTACTGTGTGTAGCCCACAATAAGTGTGGGGTTAAGCACGATTTCCTTAAAGATGTAGTATCTCCATAAGTTATTTGGAATTCTTTTACATGGGAGATTTGCCTAGTCTCCCTAATTGTTTAGCTATTCCACCATTTACTTACATCATTATGGATTTGTGAATATATATTTTATACTTTGAGTTCTCATCCAATCCAACTTGGAGTTATGAATCCAGTCCAACCCAACCCAATCCAACCCAATCCAATCCAATGATTTTCTATTTGTTTTGTTGCTCACATATTTCCAGCTTTTTAAAAATATATCTTCCCTGTTCTCACTTAATGTTTTTCCACAGATTATACATGAGAAGAACATGCCAATTTTCATGTTGATTTTGTACTGTCTTAAATGTCAAACCCAGAGTCTTAACTGGTAGGGATGGTTCACACAAACAAGGCGTCAGGCTAAGTTTGTCCCTTAGTCTGAGGACTTTCAAATTCTTGCCTGGAGGCTAACTATTCCTCAGAATGAAGACAATGGACCATTCTGGCTTTTCATGTAAATCATCATATTTTTTTCTCTTTTACTTGCATTTTCCTATCAAGTATTGGCTATGCAAAGAGGCTGATGTTTAAATGTTGTTCACAAATATGAAACTAAATATAAATATGAACCTAATTAACCCCACGTTTGTGGAGTTAGTCTACATTTGTAAAAACAGAATGGAAATCAAATAACATTTAGAACTGAAATTAACATGGCACATTTATAACTAGACAATCCAGAACTAGGTTTTTCCCACTCTCTTTGGAAAAAACTTCTAGGTTGGTTACATTGGGTCAGTAAGCAAATTCCATGTCTGAATTTTATTTTACTTCTTTGGGATAGTATAACTTGCAGAAAATATTGTTTAGATATTTCAGTGGAATTAATTGCTAATTAAACAAGAATGCAGGATCTTATATAAATATATGACTATATAGTGAAATTATAAGTTCATGATTCAGAAAAAAATCAGCCTGGTGTAATGAACTTTTCCTTTTACGAATATTTCTGGTTGCCGGTACTATGCAGAAGTAATAGCTTCCTCAGTATTCCACCATTTCGTCTTTCAAGGCTAGAGCAAAAAGTTTCTAAAACTGTTAAGCAGTATTCTTTAAGATCACAAGCTTTGAATTCTGGTACATTGCCTATTAAGACAGAAAAGGCATGAGCTCAAGGAATTCTCAGTTGTCCTCTAAATGAAAACATTTATTACATTTGTTTATAGGGGGAAAAATCGGAGAATGGGGAAATGGCAAACAAACAAACAAAAAACTGTCCTAACCATTAAGAATTAAAAATAAGCAATACAAAGGAGCATAAGAAAAGTCAGCTCTACATAAATGCCCCCCAAGGCCTCAGAAACCTCCTGTTCACCTCTGGGAAGTTAGTTCGTGCTTTTTCCTAAGGAATTTTTTCAGCTGCTTTTAAAGGTTCCAACAGCAACAAACCATGACAAAAAGCCAATTGCGAAAACACACACGTGGACACCCTCCCACACTCGTGCGCACACACACGCACACGCCCAGGTCCTGCCTTTTTCCATCCACACCTTCATAATTTCCCTCATGAACCAGAAGCTGTTTCGTCTCCACCAGGAAGGGTGGGAGCCCCTCAGCCCGTCTTCCTTGGTTAGTGGGTGCGAGAAGAGGATGCCCAGCAAGGAACTAATGAAAAGGAAAACGACAAACCCACAGCTAAAAACTAACACCAGACAGTGATCACTAGTGGACAGAAACAGAGAGGCAGAGGATGCAAAATACAGTTTACAAGGTATGCAGAGGCATAAAGAAAACCTGGCTGGTTGATGACTTCTCAATGGAAATCATTTTGGATCGATTCTTCCGTGAAACAAAAATGTAAGGTGTTTTTTTTTTTTTTTGCCCCCTTTTTTTGATCTGAAGAAAGGGAAACGGAGGCAGAAAGGACAGGTGACCTTCTGAAGGCCACCCAGAGAGCCTCTTGGGCCTCAGCTTCTCTTTAAAATAAAGGTTTACTTTAGATACTCAAATAGACATTTTTAAATGTTGTGCAAATCCAAAACCTCAACCACTGGTCCCATGTTTACAGTTCGGGATTATCCAAATTTCCCTTGGTCCTCTGAGGCCTCATCTAAGAGACTTGATTGATGTTCTCTTGCAGCCCCAGGCCAAGGGGCAGAATGCTTCATGGAGAAGACAGCCATTAGCTAATGGAAGACATTTTTCATCCTGTGGAAGGATGGACAACGGCAGCCAGCTACAGGGCCAGCCAAAAGTGGCACCTCCCAGCTATGAAGCACGGCAAGTACCCAGTGCCCACATGGTGAAGAAAAACCACATTAAGCAAAGTTCAGGTTCACCAAGAACTTTATCAGGATGTTCTGACACCATAAAGGAGACTCACAGATGAGATGACCGTGGCATTTTGATATCACTATCTCATCGCAGTGTCGGAAACAACTTGGGAAAGTTCTTGGGTGGCTGGGGGGCAGAAGAGGTTCTGCAGAAGATACCTAAGTCAGTGTTGGAGGTTCTAGAATTTCTTTGTCGGAAAAGCTTAGGTAGAGTATTTTCTTTGGAAGGAGACTAGGGAGAGAGTTGGCTAGAAATTTTGACTTGAAACTGTGTTTGCACAGCAGTTTATAAAATACTGAGGGACTGTCAGTAGTTCATCTCAAATGATGAACATGCTAGTGGATGTCAAGGTAAAGGTCCCTTCCCGGATGACTTCTGAGCATGGCCACTTTGTAAAAGGGAGTGCCCGGAGAGGACAGAGCCTATAAGGTCATGCTCACCTGCCACGGACTTCTCCCTACCAAGGGCTCCGACCCCACCTCCCACCCCTATCCATCCCCTGGATGGCTGGGGTGGCACAGTACTTCCTCGTCATTGTACCAGGTCAAAGGATAACTGGCAAGGCTGGTTGGCAAGCAAATGTGTAAACAGGTTTTTATTTTCCCCTTCCCTTGGCTCTCTATGAATAGAACTTTCACATAAGAACTTCAAGCTGATGGAAAAATGAGATAATCGCACTGGGTTGCCCTGAACTCATCCTTACGTGGGTCAGCTAAGGGCTTCGTAGATGAAGAAAACCTTTGCCTGGTTTTATTTATGTCTCTGGGGAGATGAGACAGCGAAAGACATGAAGACACGATTTTGAAAAATTTAAGGCAGCTTTCTCATTCTGATTGCTTTGAAGAAAAATAATTTCCACGTACATTTTTTTTAAAAGTTCTGAAAAAGGTAGCGAGCAGTTTTCTTAAAAAAGTAAGCCAGCACCGCCCTCTGCTGGCTGCTTTTCTGTAGTGTGCAGGATCAAAACATGGGGCAAAGTGGCGAAGCTGGGTTTCGGAGACACAGGAACATGTTCAAAGGAACAGCAACATACATGTCTCAGAAAATAATCGATACTTGTATATTGAAGGTTAACTGTGAAATAGTAGCTCTTCCTAAATGTTCAGGTAAGTCTTAAACTATAAGACATGAAAACTAGACCCTTTGAAAAGAAAATACATAAAGAAAATGGATACCAAAGTATTTCTAATAGGATACAAATGTCTACTGATTATTCTGTATTTTTAAATAAACAGAACCAAATATTAAACAAAATTCTCCCCTTTAAAGGAAACTGCACAAATAAACACATAGTGATATTTCTGAAATTCACATAATTTAAGCCAGTTTTTCCACTCATATTTAAGCTCTGCTTACATACTCCAGTTTCAAATTGAAGGCAAAGAAAAGCTCGGCAATAGAAGCTTTTATTGGCAATAGAAAATAAAGTCCCAAAGCCCACAGCTAACTGACTTTATATGGGAAATATTTGATTTTGAGAAATGTTTTTATACTTAAGAAAATTTTTAGTTAGAAACATTTCCATCTGTGGCTAGTTTCCATTCAGTAAATATTTTAAATATGGGGACCAGTATGACTTCTAAATGTTCTTTGTTAGGCAGTTCAGACACAATGTTCCTGTAACAAGGATCTAGCCCCAGAGACAAATCAATTCTCAAAACTTCCCAGTCCACAGATTCTTAGAGTGGAGATAACTGGCTATTTACTCCAAGGCAAATCAGGCTCCTTTCATTTTGGGGAGTTCACTTTTTTTCTGTTGTTGAACACACACTAATGAACAGACCAACACAGTTTGTATCTCTGTCTATGGAATAGAACAGGGAACCCACTTTATTGACCCACACCAACTGAAGGTGAAGAAATATTCTAAGCTAATGAAAAAACAAACAATAAAAATATCCTGGCTTTGTAAAGGTGGGGATCTGAGTTATATAATTTTATAGTCCTTTAAAATGAAAAGTGAACATTTCTGATTTCATTGACAAACAAGGAATTCTATGCTATGACTGTACCAATTTTACCTGACTGCAAGTTGCCAGAGGCCGACAGACAAGAGGCATCCCAGAAAATACACTGAATATTTTGAAAGTTTCTCAGGCAGGTCGGTTAATATAATCTTACAGTCATAAGAGAACAAGAGGATCATTTGGTCTAACCTGTCTCCTTCAGAGTGGCTCCTCTTAGTAGCCTATAAATTGTTTAAAAAAAAAAAGGTAGCTTTTTCAGAAATGTACAGATACAGAATGGATAAACAACAAGGTCCTACCGTACAGCACAAGAAACTACATTCAATATTCCGTGATAAACCATAATGGAAGAGAATATGAAAAAGTAAAAATATATGTGTGTATATATACATAAAACTGAATCATTTTGCTGTACAGCAGAAATTAATACAATATTGTAAATCAACTATACTTTAATAAATTTTTAAAAGAAGTGTATAGAAATAAAACATAAATATTCAATGATTTGGGTTCTTAAAATACAAATGAAGGAGTTCCAGTTGTGGCTCAGTGGTTAATGAACCCAACTAGTATCCATCCTAAGGCTTTTGGAGACTATACAGGGCTTTCTGGTTTGACACTTTTTATCATCTTTACCGGAAACAAGCCCTGATTCAATCGCCTGAGGCAGTGACAAGACTGAAATGACCACCATTCTCTCTAATTGCAGAGAATTGTGACCTCACTCAGTGGTTTAAGAATCTGGCGTGTCTGTGAGCTGTGGTGTAGGTCACAGACGCGGCTCAGATCCTGAGTTGCTGTGGTTGTGGTGTAGGCCGGCAGCTACAGATCCATTTTGACCCCTAGCCTGCGAACCTCCATATGCTGCAGGTACAGCCCTCAAAAGACAAAAGACAAAAAAAAAAAAAAAATACAAACGTAATAGAAAAATAAAAAGCTTTGGAGATATACCTAGGTTCAAACCCCATAATTACAGCTCTTTATAGCTGTGTGACTGTGCATGTTAGTTCGACCTTTTTGATCCTCCAATGCCTGATCTGTAGATACTTCTCAGAATTTTCGTATAGGAGCTAATGTGTAAGGCTTCTGGCACGTAATAGTTCAATGAACTCTAGCTATTACTATAACTATTATTAGAATGTGTGTGTTTTCTTTGGCTCTCTTTTTGACAATACAAAAACTTCATGCTTTTTGAATTAGGAAGAGCTTAATTATCTAACTGATAGGGAAGGAAATAAAAGCACATGAAACAGAGCTCACTTATTGTCTCACTTAGGATATATCTTAGGTCATTCACTTGAGGGTCAATGTCTCTCTCTCTCTTTTTCTTTTGCTTTTTAGGGCCACACCTGTGGAATATGAAAGTTCCCAGGCTAGGGGTTGAATTGGAGCTGCAGCTGCCAGCCTACTCCACAGCCACAGCCACGCCAGATCCAAGCTGCATCTGTGACCTACACCACAGCTCACGGCAATGCCAGATCCTTAACCCACTGAGCAAGCTCAGGGATTGAACATGCATCCTCAGGAATACTTGGTCAGGCTTGTTACCACTGAGCCACAACAGGAACTTCCTGGGTCTTTGTCTCTTGAAGGATGAAGAGTAGAAAATAAAATGCTGCAAGATTTCCCCTTGATTCCAAAATCAAAAATCTCATCTTGATGAAAACAAGGGAGTCAAGTTAAAAGAAGTGCACGGGTGGTCTTATTTGCTCACTGTCCCTTCCAGGATGTGATCACCAGACATCTAGCTGCTTGTCCAAGACTGCTTGTTGGCTACAAGATCACATGTCACAGGCGGGCACAGCCAGCACCCAGAGGAGAAGAGACCTCATAAGAAATTTAAGAAAAGCAGGAATTAATGCAAATACCAGTTCCTCACTGGCAGAATTCATTCTCCAATTGCACACCACTGGGTCTCCTCAAAAATTATTAGGTGGCTTCATATTGAAATGCTTGTCCAACATTAACTAATTTGACCATATGATGTTTTCAAAGGGATAATTATCATTCTCATGTTGCAGATTGATCATCACATTTAAAAAGAAACATCATTTCATATTATGACTAATATTATATTCCGTTGCCAACATTATTAACGGGTAAAGATAGTCTGTCTGCATACAAAAAGGACATGACTGACCCAATATGGGTAAAACATGTGTTTTGAGTTTTCTTTTTTAATTATTTGCCCCCCCTTTTAGCCACAACCCACGAGAAGGATTTCAAGTGGCTTATAAAAAGAACCAAAATACAAAAGAATAAAATAAATAACCAGGGAAGTTCTGATGAAAAGAAATAATAAAGAGAAGAACAGTAGCCTCATCTTATCCAACTGCTAGAAATAGCTCAGCACTTCCTGGTGGGTTAAGGAAGTGGAAACGTGATTCATGGTGGCCATAAGATAAAATGTGCTTTGACCCACTTTTTCCAGGAGTGACAGGTCTGCTACTTCTGTCAGCCTTCCTACTTATCAACTCAGTGCTGCCTGAGCTAATATGTATCATGTTGGCCATGACACAGAGTGGATCAAATGTCCAATTTTGCCCAAGTTCAGAGCTTCTCGGCTGCCGTGTAACTCACAAGCGTGTTGTGAGCTACTTCTCTCCTCAGCCTGGGATGAAGATGGGGTACCTCCTCCCTCTGCCCTGCCAGGCCACACAGATATTGCCATTTTGATGTCAGAGCTATTGGAAGGAGGCCTAGTTTTAGACAACCGAGCTAATAAACCATTGCTTTATTAGTGAGCAGACTGAAAGTCAAATTCATCACCCCAAAGATCGGCTAGGACAATGTTTCCTTGCTTCTCTGTCTTGTCCAAGCTTGGCATTCCTCACGAAACTCTTTTTCATTACTTTAATTTCCTCCCTTTTAAGTTCTCACGTCGTGACTGCCTTCCTTGGAGGCAAGGGTGCCCGTTTATAGAATAAAGGTCAAGGTTCAACTTCAAAAAAACTCACAAAAAATATCCATCTACGAATCTGAAGATACAACCACATTAACACGATTTTCCCGCCAAGGATGACAGAACCACGAAGCATCTGGCTCCTAAAGAGAGATGCAAATCATGACAGAGACAAGGAAAAGGCCCATATAAAAACATGAATAGACTCTCTTTGCAAAGGGGATACAGCATGAATAAAAGGAAACAGCTTCTTTTTCTACTTTCTTGCAAAAGTTGGTTCTCATTTTGTAAGCACGGGGGTGTAGCTGTTTCTAAGGATGCATGAAACCAACCCATGGCCACAATACTAACACGCAGGAAGTCCAGCTTAGCCTGCGTCCCACAGATCTCCTGCCCTCAGGATGATCGTCCCACTGTTTACAAGCTGATCCAGAGGCAGAGGAGGACAACATCAGTGGGCTTTTAGCCTCTGATCAGGGCTGGTGCTAATGGAAGTCTAGACGGAGATAAGGGGGGATCTCCTCCAGAGCTGGCTGGCACCTCGCCTCACACAGGTCCAAAGAGAAGGATAAGACTGTGTGCCTGGTTAGGACAGTCCCTTCTGCCAGAGAGCTGCCCCGAGGGGGGTCGTTCTGGGGGAGAATCTTCACAAAACCGGACAAGCCTCATGACTAATTATGCACTGTACACCACTGCAAGCCAAGAGGTGAGAAAGACACACTTTCCAGCCTCAGCCACATGCAAAGCACACCCTCATCAGGAGGGATCCGGCGTCATCCGTGGGCTAATGTCTTCAGGCTATGAGGTGCAGAACAAGCCAAACAACACCTTCGTTCTAAAACTGCCTCTCCTCTCCCTTCTCGGCATCAGGATTTTCATATGCTGAGGGCTAAATGAGTAGCCTTAAAAAATATCTTGTATTTCATGTTCATGGAATTTGTCCTAGAGAGAAGGGCTATCCTTCAGAACCTCTGAGGTTTTCTTACAGATGATATGTAACCAGTTGCCGTGGCCTTAAAACGTTAGCTACATTTGTTTTTTCTAGTGGTTCTCAGTGAGGTCTCAAACCAGCAGCAGCAGCACCACCTGGCAGCTTACAGTAATGTCAAAAGATGGGACCCGCAATTTGGGTCTAATAACACCTCCAGGTGATTCTGACGCTTGCTCAAATTTGCTTCAGATTTCCTGTTTCACTTCTGGCTTCAGATGACTTAGCTTTCGGTCACTGACAAGTTCAAGCCTCCAAACCTCTGAGCTTCCCCTAGCTTCAAGGCCGCAGCCCTGTCCTAATTTTTGACAACTATGGGGTTATCCTGTCTTATTTGCCTGCTTTTTATACTTGTGTCTGTGCACCCATAAATCTAGCTGTTGGCTGAGTTCCAGTTGTACCTAACTCTTGGATGAAACCACCTGTCCTAATGAGACCTGACTAAGGATGAACACCAGTGGGCCATTCTGAGAGCTGATATGTCAGGTGGGATGAAGCAGGGCAAAGGCTGTGGGTTAGGAAGAGACTCAATGCCTTCAGAAGAAACAGAAAAGACACCTGTGAAGATGGATGACACCAAGCAAGGGAGGGAGAGACATGAAATAAGAACGGAGAGCAAGGCTCCGATCAGGTAACGCAGGCCTTGAAGGGCATGGTAAGGAGTTGAGATCTGCTTTCAAAGTCAACTAGAAGCGGCACAGTGGGGTTTTAAGTAAAAGAGTGCTGTGATTTATTTATGCTTTGTGCAAATTGCTCCAGCTTCCCCACTCCTACCAGTTTCTGGTTCTTTTTCCTTCCTCTCTTGTTCATGGCTCAGCATCCAAATTCCCGCATATTCCAAGAGAGCAGAGAACTGTGTGTCTGTGTGACCACCTGTGTCTCCAGCTCCCGCACAGAGAGGCAAATAGAAGAGTCTCAATAAACATGCATTAAATAAATAAGTGACGAATTAAATCTGAATATATCTTTGTCTTACATGCGATCTGCAATAATGAGGTCCTTACAGCCAAGGATGTGGTTAGAAAACATCCTCATTCCTACTACAAAATACAAGCAGATATTTTTAGAGCTCATCACCGCAACCCTTCCACCCCCACCAAGTTGCTCCAGTTTTCAGCTGTTGTCCACTCTCCTTTCCTTACTGACTTCCTTTTCTCCTCCCCATGAACCTTTCTCCTGCCATTCTTTTCCTTTCATTTAGGATTGTTTTTATCCCAAGGCTCTTGGTATTTCATCATTCTCTACATCCCCCCTTTTCTTTCTGTTCCTGTAACAGCCCCAGTCCAGACACTGTCTGGAGAGCTGTGCTCTACTCTTTAATTTTTGCCCTTGCAGTCCCGTAGCCCTTCCATCAACCCCTACTCCCTGTCTTGTAATGCAGTTTATGTCGTGTCTTAAAAGTAGTCTTTTGGGTTTTTTAGAGGTCAAGGTCACATTTAACAAGGTACATTTTACTACTGACTCTTGATAATGCAGAATGCTAACTTTCCAGCACTGTTCTGCTGTGCAGCCCCCGCAAAATAGCTCTGTTCACTATGCATTTAACTCTGGCAGTCTCCTAAAACAGATGACAGGGACAGCACATCCAGAAACCCTAGATTCTTGGGCTGCTTATGGACTTCCTGTGGGCTGTGGATGCCCTCTCCTGCATCTGGGTCCAGAAGAAAACCTTTCACCCCCTAAAAGAGGCCAGATCATTGGCCTAAATCCTACAGTTAGAAAATTGCTAGAAACATCAGAGTTGAAGAGGTGTTTAACCAATGATATTTAGCCATTTGGTGTATTACTTCCTTCCGTAGGAACATCATGGGTCAGTTATTTTTCATTGCTCTCTGACAAAAAAAAAAGGCTGCATAATTTTTTTCCAAATACTTTTAATTATCTCATTGACTGTGCCTACAATTATTTTCAAATATTAGATACTTAAGGTTATAATATGAGAGATGCCACATCTGTATCTAGTTCACTATTTGGGTGCTAAATGCTTGCATTTAGGCTAAAATGTGGAAAAATAACTCACTTGTTTTGCTAGAGTCCTCCATGATATAATGCAATAAACACTTTTATGTTTTATGAAACTATACACAGAAGTATATAATTCATATTAAAACTTGAGCAGACTTGTCAGAAACATGCTCTCCCTGCAGGCGGGTTGCTTTAACAAGGTTAGAGAACACTTCATGAGTTGCTTCCTTAAATAAGATACTTATAGACTATAACTGAATTTAGCTAACGCCACTGTGTATTTATTAAACTATATAAAAGTAAAAAAACTCAATACAAAAATTTCCATATCACAGTTGAATTTTTTACTTGCATATTTTTCAAGACTGTTTTCATCCCCTTTCCTATCCTTCATCTTAAGCATATTTTGTTTCTTAAAAAATTGAACTCAATTTGCTTATGCTTTTCTAATTTTCCATCTGATAATTCTGTTAAACCATATTTACTGAGTGTTGAATATATAAAACATTCTCTGGGACAAAAAAAAAAGCTAAATAAGATACATTTTCCCTCAAATGTGGAAAACCACATTCTAGTTAAGAATAAGTAGTCACAGGAAGCTCCCATTGTGGTTCAGCGGTAACGAGCCCAACTAGTATTCATGAGCATGCTGGTTCGATCCCCGGCCTCACTCAGTGGGTCAGAGATCTGGCGCTGCTGTGAGCTGTGGTGTAGGCCACAGGTGCAGCTCAGATCCCAAGTTGCTATGGCTGTCGCACAGGCCAGCAGCTATAGCTCTGATTCGATCCCTAAATAATCACAGAACAAGGACCAAACTGACACAATCATGGTGAAAGTCAGAGAATAGGGACATGACCTTGGATGAGGATAGGAAATCCATGTGAGGAGATGGGTATTCGGCTTTGAGCAATGGAATATGCAAAGGTGGGGCTAATACAACATCAGAGGGAAAAGCATTTGAAGAGTAGGGAACAGCAAGGCCATAGGTACAGGGAAAAGAATATATGTTGACTTGAGAGAGAATACCAGACTAGCTGGAGCCAAGGGCTCATGTGTGGGGAATTAAGGGGAGCTCATGAGGTGGGAAAAGTGTAGACGGTTTTGAGTGCCAGCTTATTCTCCTGGAAGGCGGAAGCCCTGACGTTTCTACACGGGTTCTCAAAATGCATGGAGTCATTCTGGGAATTATATGAAGGCTTATAAAAGTACTTATTACATGACCTTAACTCATTTTCAGATACTCAATTAAACTCATGAGAATAGTGCCCCTTAAAACACTAAGACACGGGGCAAGAATATGTGCTTATATCAAAATATTTTCCACTACTCTTGCATTACCTGAGAAGAATGGGACAAGATAAAGCAAGTAGCTCAGAGATCAACAGCCCTGTCTCTGACTGAGCTGCAGATTTCAAAGGAGACGCTCTGCACACAGATCTTAGCAAGGAAGCTGGGAAGCACAGCTGCTTGGAGAGCTTAAGTGGTTTAGCTTAATTCCTCTGTAAACTGTATTTTAAATGTCTATGAAACCACATTTCTGTGACTGGTATTGTTTAAAGGGATGGAAACCCTGCTGAAATGCTTTGGTTTTCTTTCATAAATATTCAGGTTTGTTCTACTGAGACTTCCTCCCACCCTCCTTAGTTGTCTGTGAGAATCAGCCCTTAGCAAGTCATGGAAAGACTGGGTTGCCCACTGTATGTCTTAAGGGCTCTGGGTTTGGCACATGTGTCTTATTTTCTTGGGAATCTAGTGGACTGTGCTCTTTCAGGTTTCATAATAAGTGAGATTTCTATAAATAAAAGAAGAACAAATTCATTTCATCCTGACTGCCAAAAAGAGACATGTTACCCCACCGCCCATTATAAGCATAAAACTTAAAGGTTTGTTTCTTACATATTCAATATAGCAACCCCCCTAACTCCCAACTTTACACTGGAGAAAAAAGCCCATTCTAGAAAAAGTTTAATTCTTCACCATGATCAGAGACCCACTGTGAACACATGGTGCTTTTAAAACCATCAGAAATATTTGATTAAAAAAGAAGATCTACGTCTGTGTGAAAAACAGGGCAAGGCATCAATAAAAGTTGAGCTGCTCACTCTGTATCCAGTGATCAAGACCCCTTTACCTACCTCTCCTTTGATTTTCATGCTTATCATATGCAGTTTTCCCACTTACAAATGTGGAAACCACAACTCAAGGAAGGAGATTAAATAACAACTAGATTAAGACACGGGAAAATTAAAAGACAGCTTATAAAAGACAGTATGTTAAACCTTAAGTGAGTTGTGCAGAATACAAGCTGGTCTAGTTGAGCTGAAGGAGGGTTCCTTTTACATTGGGCTGGACAGGGAAGAGGTCAAAGCAGAGGTGAGACTGGGTTTAACCTTGGAGGATGGACAAAACTTTCACCCACACAATGCTGGCAGGATAATGAAATTTTACCTATGAAAAGGAAAAATCCTGGACACAACGGTGCATTATCAGAAGCCCATTCCCAATATCTGTCCCCAAGAAAGACAAAGACCCTAGAGAATGACTCAGTCAATAAAGTGGAAGATAAATCCTTCACACGATCAGGAATCCCATGTGAGTGAGGCACAAGTCAGACCAGAAGAAGGGCCAATGCCAGACTGAATCTCCAAATATGAAGTTGGTTAAGCTTGAGAGAAAAAGAAAGTGGCCTCTTTAAGGAAAGGGAACCAGAGAGTACGGGCCTGCAACTGAGTAGGTCTACATCTCAAATTCTAGAACCCTGTCAGCACTCCGATTTTTAGTCCTTGGAGCTATCCAAGGTACTGACTGATTCCATCCCAATTTCTGACCCAGGGCACCAAGGTCTGTCCTAGTGCTTCTGTACACAAAACACAAGAACCTCTTTACTTTAACCACAGCTGACAGCTATTTGTAACTTCAGCTTCTTTCCAAGCCAGCTTACACCTTATGTGTTGCCTGCTGTGGTTTTTGACTCTAGACTATCAACTTTACATTCTAATTGTCAATCTACTAAGGAAAATAGTGGAGGCATTATAAGCAAAAACAGCACTTTAAACAAAGATCAGGAACAAAAAATTGACCTAGTTTTTTAAACTATTTATTTTTATAGGGAAACTGTAGAAATGAGCCTTGAAAATGTATGTTGAAACTAGCTTACGGAAAGTGTTGATTTCAATGATAAGAAATTTGGCTTGTCAAATGCAATAGGCTATTTTGAAGTTCTAAAAGTCATTGAAAAGGACATTGATGTGCCAAAAATGTGTTGAGGAAATTAATATAGAAATATCATTCCAATGGGTTAAAAAGGAAAGCTTCAAGCCATGGGCAGAGAGCTCCTTCTTTGGACTAAAATACTTTTCAGTATTTTATACATAAATAAAAAGCCTTTTCAGGGATGTAGGGTTTCAAGAAAATGATTTTCCAAAAATTCAAGATCACATTCCATTTGTCTATGTACGTAACACATATTTCTGAATCTTAATCTAGTTAGATTTAATCAACTTTTAAACCCCAAAAGAACATTATTCTGTTCTGTCCTTGGCCTGTCATTGACTTGATAATGCATCGTTTCATCTCCCAGTTTTGTGCCATTATTATTATAATCTGATCAATTTCTCAATGCTGGGTATCTGTCACTACTTTTTGCAAAATTCCCCCAGGCAAAGCATATGACTTGTGGCCCACAGTTATATATTCTTGAAACGTCACTTCCTCCTCTGCCCAGCAGTCCCTCAAACACTTGCTCTGAAACCCTGCTGCCTCCATCTTCCACAGGTGGCCAGGGAAAGAAGACCTGGGGATCAAGATCCTGAGGTCTGGCTACAGTCCAGGTCCTTGTTAACAGGACTTTGGAAGTGATGTAGTGTGAATTCTATGATGATGATGACACTGTGCCAGATTTGGGGCAGTCTAAGTCCTATTCATACCTTAAAATAAAGGGCTAACCCAACCCGGTTATCAGTCAAATAGTGTCTATGTCTCTGACACAGAACGGCAAAACTGGCTTCAAAATCTTTTATTCTAGCCACAAAACGTTGCCAATCTGTCAACACATTTCCAGGATGCCACTGTTGCCACTCTCCAAGTGCCTTTGTCCTTAGTCAATTTGGTAGTTGCTTTCTGCCTTAAGCCAAATTCTCCCACAGGAATAGCTACTATTGCCTTGCATTCCAGCATTCAACTAACTGCACCTTGCCAAGGACCCATATTCCCATTCACTGGAGTCAAACAAAGAAGGATTCAAATTCTGCCTCTGCTAGTTAGTGGCTGTGTCCTTGGCCAAGCTGGTAACTTCACTAAAGCCTCAGGTTCCTTATCTGTCAAAGCAGAGCGATCACCCTTACCTCACAGAGTTATTGTAAAGATAAATAAGGGATACAAAGCACTTAGCAAGG
Organism: Catagonus wagneri; assembly: GCA_004024745.2. Lineage (NCBI taxonomy): Eukaryota > Metazoa > Chordata > Mammalia > Artiodactyla > Tayassuidae > Catagonus > Catagonus wagneri. The sequence continues at coordinate 5,027,088 of PVHT020000174.1, forward strand.
TCTGGAAAAGGGAAGCACTCAATAAGTTGTGAATTGCAGTGGGGATGAAATGATATATATCACTTCTTGTTCTGACAGAATATTCACATGAAAGCCAGTTTTCCACAGGCTGCAATACTTCAAACTTTTATGTCTCTCCTCTAGTCTGCCTCCTTGTATGTGGTTCCACTTTATTTTTTAAAAAATCACAGCTCTGTATCTTTACCTTATCTTTACTTCATCTGGGTTCCAGCCCTGGCATGCGTTACTCCTCAGCTAGAACCAGGTATGACTAGCCTTGCCACTCTCTGCAGGAAGAATATGAGAATGCTTCAGAAAAACTGCAAGGTGCTTCACTCTTCAAACTGAACACTTTCCAATAAATATAGATTTGAAGCATCAAGGTAAAAAATTGGGCAAAGTACTTTGGGAAGATAGAGTTTGGGAGTTCCCACCGAGGCCTTGGGAGTTCCCACCGTATGGAATCCGTCTAGTATCCATGCGGATGTGGGTTCAATTCCTGACCTCGCTCAGTGGATTAACGATCCAGCATTGCTGTGAGCTCTGGTATAGGTTACAGATGTGGCTTGGATCCTGCGCTGCTGTGGCTATGGCTCAGACTGATAGCTGATTTGACCCCTAGCCTAGGAACTTCCATATGCTGCAGGTGCAGCCCTGAAAAGCAAAACAAACAAAAATAAAAACAAAAACCAGTTTTACCTAAGATCAACAAATGTGAAAAATGGAGGAAGATAGATGTGTTCTTCTTTTTCACCTTGAATGTACTTAATTACCAAAGCACTAATTCATTAAACACTCGTAATTAAATCATCCTATATTTCAAGTTTCTTCTTAGCAAAAATAAAGACAGCAAAGATTCTCGCCGATAAGATATGGCTGTGTACTACCAATTTTGTGTACTACACACAAATAGGGCTGTACCACTGGGATGTTGCATGCCCACTAATAATGTCACAATGCTGACGACATTAATGAAAGTCCCCAAGTTAGCCTGGAAACAGTCAGTACTTTTTTATAAAGAAAAACACTGAACCAACTAGAAAGATAGCTTTCATACTGTTCTCATGGAGGAATGGCAGGGTAAAATTCTCACATGTGAATTTAACCCAACTGAAATAAGATGGCCCATTGTTTTAATAAACTGAGGCCACGCAGCTGGGTTTTTTCCTTGGTAGTAATTCTAATAGCCTGAATAAAGAACATCTTGAACTACCTACTTTGGGGAGAAAACGCTTGGAATATTTCCTCAGAAGGAGGAGACAAGTGGATTTAAAACATACCATGTTTTTAGATGACTAGGTTTCCCTTGCATGGAGGCACAGTATAAATATTACTTTAAAAATGCCGTGTTTCTTAAAACGCTATGGTTTCCCCAATATATAATATGAATGTAAACAAAATGTCTGTCAAGCAGAGCCATAACATATTGCTTAACACACCAAACTTATAATATGCACCTATTAGTCTTGGTTCTCTTAATGAAAGGAACTAAGGACACTGCATAAATTCTTCAACACATGTTCCATTTCTCCAGCTGCCTTGTGCTGTAGAACATCATGTTAACAAGAACTGATGCTAACAAGAAGCTAAAACCAGTGTAGCAAATGGGGCATTTAAAATATATATAAACATACTGGCATTCACAAAGAAAGGAGCTATTTGGGGGGAATTAAATAGATCCCTAGGCAGACATATTTTAGTTTAATATTCCATGTATTTTTCTACATGCTAACCATGTCAGTTCTTCTCAATGGCAGAAAAATATTCTGTGAGAGAACAAGAAGCCAGAATGCAATTATCCCCTGGACTCATATTCTAAACACAGTCATTTGGGGGGAAAGGTAAAAGGCAGCCACCAACTTTCTTTGGTCACTTTAGGGCCACTTTTAAATGCGAATATCTGCAGACAGCAGCTAAAGAAACAAAAGAATGCACTGTTTATTCTAAACAAGCCACCCGGCAGCTTACATGGATTTAGGGAAGCTGGCCATTTCAAGCACTGGTCACCGGAGCTGGAGGGTCGGTTTGGGGTCTCACCATTTATTCTCCTAAAGGCTCACCAGGGAAACTAATTCTTGTTATTCATTGAGACCAAGTCTATACAGCGGTCACTTTTGGTATAAATACAGAATGAAGAAATGACGGGTCTTCTAGCTCAAATTACCCAGGTGTTTAATCAACACTGAGGCAGACGGTGGCCCTCAGCTAAGCAGGCGAAGCTTGATTCATTCACTCCTGTCCTCCAGATCCCACAGCCTCCATCAACAATCACCAGTCAGCAACTCTGCTGTAGATAATAGAGTATCTTGAAAATGCTATCTTTTGTCAATTAAAGCCAGCTTCATATTAAAAGGAGGATTTGGGGTCCATATAAAGGCAACGTAATGAATACAGTTCAAGAGCAACTGCTTGAAGTAGGGTGGTGGGGGGAGTGCCTGGAAAAGAGTACACACCATTCTTAAAATGAAACGACCTGCTGAACTTCTGGGCTATTAGAAGTGATGTTTAGTATACATCCTCCTTCAGCCTGATGATTATATAGCATAGCTCTCACTCGTTCATTAATAAATATTCTTTAATATGGTAAATGAAACAGCAAACAGATGTAAAATACATCCTATTAAACATTCAGAGAACTCTGTCCCTTTGACTACAGCCTGCATAATACCTCAGGCTCCAGGAAACTAGTCTGATCTTGGCCCAGCACTCCACAGACAAAGTTGGTCTGAACAGGTTCCAAAGGAACTGAGCTCCAACCCAACTGGGCATCGGTCAATTACAGCAGAGCATCATTTAAGCTGAAAGGGATAGTTATCCAGGCCTAGAATCAGCTGGAAACGGAGTTGCTGCCATGTCAGCAGTCTGCCTTGCCTGGAGGCTCCAGCACACTTAGTCTGGCTCTTCTGTCACCAGTCATTTGCATCTGAGCTGAAGTGGTTGCTTAAAAAGAGAGGATGCCAAGTTTGTTTATCACATTTCTTTCCTTTTCTCTCTCCTCTACATCTAAGAAATAACCAATGAGGAAATTTAAGACTCTCTAATATTTTTATACCAATTTAAAATAGGGGGAAAATAGGGGTTCTCTTGTGGTATGGGTTAAGGCTCTTGTCACTGTAGCCATTCAGGTCGCTGCTGTGGCCCAGGTTCGATCCCTGGTCTGGGAACTTCCACATACCTCGAGTGAGGCAAAAAAAAAAAAAAAGAAAAAAGAAAAAAATTGGGAAAATAATACACTCAGTTTCTTTGGAAGGATCCAGAGTGAGGCATAAACCGGTTTTCTTTTAACAGCGTACATACAGCTCCTACCCTATTTGTTTACAATGAAATGTCCACACATGGTATGTATCTTCCTAATAAAATTTTCATTCAATTTTTACTACGATTTCTTTTAGAAATTGAGAATGGATGGTAAAGATTAAATACATAGAACCTTCTTTCCAAATAAACCAACACTTTAAGAAAAGCCCAAGTCAGTCTGTGTATTAAAACTCTTGTATTTTTCCTGCTCGGATATCATTCAAAGTGAGTTTTATTGGTGAGTAGATAGCTTCCACAAGGCAACCATTTTCCACACAGATTTCCAGTTCCACATCTCCCTAGCAATGACCTCAGCTTGACTCCAGATTTAACTGTACACATTTAACCTCAAGGGCAGCGTCTCCAGAAAACCCCAGGTTGTCCTTATTTTTGCTTTCTAAAGTGATGTGTGTATTGTAAGGTCCATGATGATGGTGATTATTATATTAATAAAGTTACTGTTCCCTGGAGATGTGGCTTTGTGGTTTCCAAAGAGCCTTCTACCCTAGCCAAGAAGGAGGCAAAATTCTTGTACGGGTTGTTTCTCAATGATTTGTGGCAAAGAACAGTAGAATGTCATAAGAAGGAAACAAGAATTAAAAGGGAAGAGAAAATTGAAGAAAACACAAACTAGGATTCCTTTCCAGTGGTGTGCTGAACACAGGCTATGGAGTACTACTAGAAACAAGGAGGGTGACCCTCCTTCCAATCCATGAAGCCTCAGGTACCCTCTAAAGATGAATTTCCCAAGCTTGTGCCCAGAGAAGGTAACAGAAATTCAAAGGCACATTCTTTCTAGATCATTGTCACAGAAAAATCACGTGCTCCGGGAAACGGATATCTGCTTGTGTACATCATACAGAGGCGCTTCTACCTTGATAATAAGTGTTATTATTTACTTGCTGTATCTGCCAGATGCTCTGAAATCAAGAACTTGAAAGAATAAAAAGGTGAGAGAGATACAGAGGTAAAAACAGAGGTGAGATAACAATAAGGAGCTACAAATATCTGGGGGACACTCATAGAAAAAATAGAATATTCAAGACTTTCTCTAAGGGAAAAAACGCTACTGATGTAATTTTGCTTCCCGCTGCTCTGACTGTTCTAACAGAGACCTAGAATGAATGTGGAGGTTTCTAACATACTCCACATGTCAGGTTATCTTTATCTGTGATTTTCTTTTGTGTGTGTGTGATTTATTTTCCATATTTAGCGATAGTGGACATCAGAACATATTACACTGGATTTTAAAAAACAGCTTGTGTGTTTCTGATGATATGCTTACAAAAACAGAGGGGGGAAAAAGAATGCCAAAATAACCCTTTTTTTCTGGTCTTGCAGAAGTGAACTATCAAGGGAAAATAAATGTCTTAAGTATAAGAGTAAATGGAAACGGATACAAAGAACTCATTCCCAATAAAATTATCTTCCAACTCCTAGCCAGGAATTTCGTTTGTTCTTCTTTTATTAGGTTATTTTAAATTTTAACTGGGTTTTATTTTGTTTAGTAGGTGTCAGTTTTTTAAGATGATTAACATTTAAGGATGGAATAAAATTGAAGATTTAGTTAAAAGCTTTTCTTGTTGACATTTAATATGAATTGTACACTAGCCAAATAGCATACTCTCAAGTTATTTTACAGTTGGAATCAATAAAAGAGAAAAACATATTTCTTTCTTCTTACTGTTTGACCCCCTTTACCCATTTCTCTAAACCCCCTGCCCCTCACCTTTGGCAACCACTGATTTGCTCTCTGTATCTATGAGCTTGGTTTTTTTTGGCTTCTTTTTGGTTTTTAGATTCCACATATAAGAGAAGTCATATGGTATTTGGCATTTTCTGTCTGACTTATTTCATTTAGGATAAGGCCCTCAAGGTACACCCATTTTATTATAAATGGAAATATTTCATTCCTTTTATGGCTGAGTAATATTCTGCTACATATATGTATTTCACAATTTCTTTTTTTGTCCTTTTTTTTGGGGGGGGCACACCTGCAGCATACGTAGGTCCACAGGCTAGTGGCCGAATCAGGCCTGTAGCCGCTGGCCTACGCCACAGCCATAGCAAAGCCAAATCCGAGCCATGACTGCAACATATACCAGACCTCATGGCAACGCCAGAATCTTAACCCACTGAGCAAGGCCAGGGATTGAACCTGTATCCTCATGGATACTAGTCAGATTCGTTTCCACTGAGCCATGACGGGAACTCCATATATCATAATTTCTCTACCAGTTTATCCATCAATGAACACTTAGGTTGTTTCCATATCTTGACTATTGAAAATAATGCTGCAATGAACATCAGGGGGGTGAATATATCTTTTTGAGTTAGTGTTTTCTGTTTCTTTGGACAAATACCCAGAAGTGGAATTCCCGGATCATATGGTAGTTCTATTTTTAATTTTTCAAGGAACTCTATACTATTTCCCATAGTGGCTGCACCAGCTTCCATTACCACAAGTGGTACACAAGTGTTCCCTTTTCTTCATATCCTCACCAACACTTGTTATTTATTGTCTTTTTGATAACAGCTATCCTATTATGATGATATTTCATTGTGGTTTTGATTTGCATTTCCCTGATGAATAATGATGTTGAGCATCTTTTCATGACATGTTGGCCATCAGTATGTCTTCTTTGGAAAAATGTCTATTCATATCTGTCCACTTTCTAAATCAGATTTTTTTTGCTATTTAATTTCTTTATATATTTTGGATATTAGCCCTTTATTAGATATATGATTTGCAAATATTTTCTCCTATTCAACAGGTTGCCTTTTCATTTTGTTGATGATATCCTTTGCTGTGCACACGATTTTTAGTATGATGCAGTCCAATTTTTAAAATTTCTGCTTTTGTTGCTATTGCTTTTAGTATTAGATTTTTAAAAAATCATCACCAAGACCTATGTCAAGGAGCTTTTCTGCCTATATTTCCTTCTAATTTTTATTTTGCATGTGCCCACAGCATGTGGAAGCTCCAGGGCTAGAGATCAAACCCACACCAAAGCAACAACCTGAGCCACCACAGTAACAACACTGGATCCTTGGCCTGCTGAGCCACCAGGGAATTCTCAGCTTTGTTATTCTTAATATTGCTTTTGCAATTCAGGATATTTTGTGGTTCCATACAAATTGTAGGATTATTTGTTCTGATCTGTGAAAAACACCACTGGAATTTTGATAAGTATTGCACTGAATCTGCAGGTTGCTTTGGGTAGTATGAACGTTTCAACAATACTGATTCTTCCAATCCATGAGTAGGGAATGTCTTTCCATTTATTTGTGTCTTCTTCTATTTCTTTCATTAATGTCTTACAGTTTTCAATATACAGATCTTTCATGTCCTTACTTAAATTAATTCCAAGGTATTTTATGCTTTGATGCAATTGTAAGTACGCTTATTTTCTTAGTATTCTTTCTGATAGCTTGTTATTAATTCATAGAAATGTATATTGATTTTTATATCCTACAACTTTACTGAATTAATTTATTAGTTCTAATTAATGGAGACTTTTGTTTTCTTTGCTTTTTATGGCTGCACTCATGGCATATGGAAGTTCCAAGGCTAGGGGTCAAATTGGAGCTACAGCTGCTAGTCTCCATCACAGCCACAGCCACATGGGATCCAAGCCACATCTGTGAACTATACCACAGTTCACAGCACCAGATTCCTGACCCACTGACCAAGGCATCCTCATGGATCCTAGTCGGGTTCACTACTGACTTTTTAATAGAGTCTTCAGTGTTTTCTGTATATATCATGACATCTGAAACACAAAAACAGTTTTACTCCTTCTTTCCAATTTGGATGTTTTTATTTCTTTTTCTTGCCTAATTGCTCTGGCTAGGACTTCCAATATTATGTTGAATAAAATGGTGAGAGTGGACATCCTTATCTTGTTCCTGATCTTACAGAAAAAGCTTTTTGCTTTTTCCTGAATATGATGTTGGCTCGTGATATAATGGAGGATTGTCATACATGACCTTTGTCATGTTGAGGTGCACTGTCTCTCTAACCACTTTGTGAAATTTTTTTTAACATAAATGGATACTGAATTTTGTGCAACTATTTTTATGCATCTATTCAGATTATCATGATTTTTATCCTTCATTTTGTTAATATTGTGTATCACATTGACAGAAAATACCACAGAGTCTTAGAACAAGAATCCAAACTCAACAGTGAGATCATCTAATGAAAATTCTGTGGGACATCCTAAATTAACACAGAACCCAGAGCCCTCAGCAGGTTGCCATGTTTGACATTCTAATCATTAACATTTTGTATGTGGAGTTTTCATTAGGACACGTTTACCACATGATAGACAATGTATATATTTGCAGATGTGTGCATGGCCGTCAAACCTGCATGGAGAGGATAATTCCCAGCTATCTCCACCTGACTGTTGCTGAAGGCAATGTCCAATCAAAGTGTAGAGCTCAGCAAATAAATGAGTTGCTTTGACAGGAAATTCCAGCAGCAATTTTAATTCTGATCAGGCTTCAGGAAATGGAAAGAATAAAAACACATCAATTATAGTGACAGGAAGTTTTAAATCACATGGCGAGCAGCTGCTGCCAAAAGATGTGTCTGCCAGCTTTGTTAAGGAGCCTGGTATTTTGGTGTGACCAAAATTTTACACCAAAATGTTATAGGCTGACATCACTGCCTAATTGCACGTTATCTTTCTACAAGGGTAAAGAAAATGACACACTACTAAAAGCATATCGTTATTACAAGGAGGAAAAAAAAACAACTCAACTGTAAGGGTTTGGAACGCACTTAAAAAAAAAACACACATACAAGTATATTCTTCTGCACAGAAAGCAGATCTGCCGCCAATTAAATCACAACTGTCCACAGCCCATTAAAATCTTATTTAATCAACACTAAGTGATGAGTACTCATTTCATTTCATGACAAAGGAGGACTAGATTCTTCTTTCTTACTCTTTGTGTTTCCTTTCCCTTTATAGTGTATTGTTTAATACTTTTAATCTAGGTCCTAAGGAATGGATTTTGAGGAGAAATCATGGGCAAGAAATAAGTCAACACAAAGTGGTCCATACAGCTTGCTGGGGCAGGGGGAAAGCCGATTTTCTACACAGTATATCGAACAGGCTCTATCTTCAAAAGAGGTTTTTAACTTAGTCACTCTGGACAAATTATAAATTCATTTTCCTAGGATTTATAAAGTGCCTTTCTATAAAGTTCAAAGGGGGCTCAGAACTTTCCCGGGTTTGTTGCTTCCTGCTTAGGAACCTGGGGATAGATGTTAATGACTATGTGCTCATAAACGTGCCATGGAAGAGGCTGTAACTCAAATTCTACTTTTCCTCACCCTATTAAAGGCTTCCCTTTTTCTAAAATTTCAAGGACTCTGGCATATTCTTCCCTCCTTAATTGATACAAAGTCCTAGTGTATCCACCTCCACTGATAACGTGGAAAAGTTACAAATTTTCCATCTTGGTCTTACAAGTTAGAGGCAATGGCATCAAACACATATTTCAATATCCAACTTGTAAGTAATTTTCATTATTCTAAGCAGGGCATGCCAACAGTCAGTAGACATAGCAATATTTACT
>PVHT020000174.1:5036076-5068929 GCA_004024745.2 Catagonus wagneri
CGCGTCTGCAACCTACACCACAGCTCACAGCAACGCCGGATCCTTAACCCACTGAGCAAGGCCAGGGATCGAACCTGCAACCTCATGGTTCTTAGATTCGTTAACCACTGAGCCACGAAGGGAACTCCCAAAAGTATGAGATTCTTGATTCAGACTGAACTGTGTGTGAACCCAGTTTCTAGTGTTTAGTTGCTGTGTAACTTCAGACAAATTTCTGTTCTGTCAGCTATCTCATTTGAAAGTGGAAATAATAATAGTATTTAACTCATAAGGTTGCTGGGAGGATTAAATGAAACACTGAATTTAAAGTACACAGTAGAAGAAAGGACAGACAGCAAGTATATAAAAGATGTTAGATGGTATTATCACTTATTGTTATTCGTGTTGATATTAATCCTTTCCAGTTTACCTCTTTGCCTTATATATTGCTGTGATGTTTATGATGTTCTCTACCTTGGTACATTTCTCTGTAAAGACTTTCCTTTTATCTAGACTGACACTAGCTTAGTGCTCAGGGCTCTACACTGGGCAATTTTTTTTTTAATTGAAGTACAGTTGATTTACAACACTGTACTAATTTCAGCTGTAGAGCAAAGTGATTCAGTTAAACATATGCATACATTCTTTTCCATTATGCATTATCATGGGATACTGAATATAGTCACCTGTGCTATATAGTCAGACCTTGCTGTTATCCATTCTACACATAACTGCTTGCACTTGCCAACCCCAAACTCCCACTTCATCCCTCTCCCCAACCCCTGCCCCAGACAACCACAACTCTATTCTCTATGTCTTTAAGTGCATTTTTATTATGGAGATAAGTTCATTTGTGTCATATTTTAGATTTCACATAAGTGATATCATATGGTATTTGCCTTTCTCTTTCTGACTTACTTCAGTTAGTATGATAATCTCTAGGTCCATCCATGTTCCTGCAAATGACATTATGTCTCCTTTCTTATGACCAAGTATTATTTTATTGTACACATGTACTATATCTTCTTTATCCATTCATCTGTCAACAGACATTTAGTTTTTTCCCATGTCTTGGCTATTGTGAATAGTGTTGCTATGAACATAAGGGTACATGTATCTTTTTGAGTTACAGTTTTGTCTAGTTATATGCCCAGGAGTGAGATTGCCAGATCATATGGCAACGCTATTTTTAACCTTCTAAGGAAACTCCAAACTGTTTTCCACAGTGGTTGCACCAGTTTACATTCCCACCAACAGTGTTGAAGGATTCCTGTTCTCCGCATCCTCCAGCATTTGTTATTTGTGGATTTATTAATTATGGCCATTCTGACTGTGTGAGGTGGTACCTAACTGTAGTTTTGATTCACATTTCTCTAATAGTTAGCAATGTTGAGCATCTTTTCACGTGCTATTGGTCATCTGTATGTCTTCTTTGGAGATTTGTCTATTTAGCTCTCCTGAATTACTGGGAAATTCTTAGCAAATGATCTTCCTGTTCTAGTTCTATTTGAATCTCCTCTATGCTGGGTCTAGAACTGCCTGAGAAAGCAGCCCTCTCCAGTTAGCAAACTATGGCCAGCCTGAGTTTTCCTGCAGTGGCCCAGTTTCTGCTGTCATTAGTATAGGAGCCAAGACTTCTTAGACTGTGGAGGCTTAGTCCCTTCTGCAGGCTCTTTTCTCAAAAAGAGAGTGGAGAAGATGGTTTCTCTCTAGCTGACCCTGAACTTGGGAGTCTTTCTCCAGGGTCAGTCAGACCTGATTTCATCATGAATCCCTCAGGTCATAACTGGAATAAGACAGGATTCATGGCATTCTTTTTACCTAGAAGATATCTCTGAAGAAATGGTCACTAACTAGGTTTAAAAGAAAACAGATACTTGTACCCTTATGCTTGTTGTTGGGTCTCCAATGATGCTGGGTCTGGATGGATAAAGGATCGGCAGGTAATACAATATTGTGTGATAGTAGTATAATACCAACATGTTAAATAGCAAATTTCTTCACATCAGTAGTGGAAGACAAAACCCAAGGCTTCATCACATATTCTATATTGTTTGGCAAATGATTACCCGCCGAGGAACCAAATAAATTTTCATTTCACTTCAAAATTCTTCATTTCAACCCTTTATAGGGCAGACTGCTTCAAGAGATTCCAAACCCAATTCTCCAAGTCCCAACCCAGTCAGCACATTTCAGTTTCATTTAATATTTTTGTTTCCTGTTCTTGCCACTTGGCTTTGTTTGACATCTGTCTCTATTAACTATATTCTCCATTGACATTACTAGCTTTGGCAGGTCAAAGCAACAAATCCTTTGAGTCTGGCTGTGCTATTCTTTGGTATTTCTGAGACCTCTAAGTTTTACACCATCAGCAGTCTTTGATACCTAGATCCGCATGCCTGGTAGTTGACATTCATGGAGTGCCAGCAATGTGATGGACACTGGGAGAAACAGGAGGAAGGCTCATGTTCTTAGCTAAGCCAATTTATGAGACTCTAAAGCCCAGGCAACATTTCTTACTACATTGCACTTTAAAAGAGTTATTGGGAATGATGTTTCCTACTTGTCATTTTTTTTTTAAATCTTAAAGGACTAGACTTTTACAAACCCAATTTTCTGACACCTAAAGGACTCTTTTACATATGTCTCCTAAACAGATGTCACCTACTTCCCAATCCTTCCCTTCATCTTTTTTTTCTTCATTTTGGGGCCCCACCCACAACATAAGGAAGTTCCCAGGCCAGGGGTCAAATTGGAGCTGTAGCTGCTGGCCTGCACCGCAGCCACAGCAACGCCAGATCTGAGCCGCATCTGTGACCTACACCACAGCTCACGGCAACACAAGATCCTTAACCCACTGAGCAAGGCCAGGGAATGAACCTGTGTCCTTGTGGTTACTGGTTGGATTCGTTACCACTGAGCCATGACAGGAAATTCCCATCCCTACCCCTCCCTTCTGATTATAAAAACTCAGGGAAAAGGATTAAGAAATGTATGGACAAGACTTTCTTGTGTCACAAGTCCATTCATAAGTGACAGTTCTCCAATTATCTTCATACGATAAATGAGTTTTTTTCCTTTGACTTTTTAATATCACAGCCCTTAAGGATGAATAAAGGTATGTTACTTTGGAAATTATCCGGCTATAAGAGAGTTCGAAAACATGCTAGTGTCTAATAGCCAAAACTAGCAAGTTTTTTTTTTAAGTCTCCCTTTTCATAAACCACTGTGCCAAAATATGTAAAGAATTATTAAGAACCTTGTAGTTCCTGCTGTGGTGCAGTGGGTTAAGGAACTGACTGCAGTGGCTCAGGTCACTGCAGAAGTGCAGGTTTGATCCCTGCCTCAGTACACTGGTTAAGAATCTGGTGTTGCTGCAGCTGTGGCACAGGTCACAGCTGCAGCTTGGATTCAAACCCTGGCCCGAGAACATCCATATGCCGTGGGTGCAGCCAAAAAAAAGAAGAAAAAGAAAAAAAGAGAGAGAGAAACTAAGTTGAAACCAATTTAAGAACTTTCAAGACTTAATTTCCCTCTTTTTGCTTCTCTTACTTTACTACCAGTTTTGATTTTTCCTCAGACCAAATACAAGACAGTAAAACAAGCTTTCTAAATCACTATTTTCTCTTGAAGCCTACCTCTATTTTAGTTTGCTAGGGCTGTCATCTCAGAGTACCATAGATTGGGCGGCTTAAGCAACAGAAATGTGTTCCCCACCGTTCTGGAGGCTAGAGGCCAAGACCAAGCTGTCAGCAGGATTAGCTTTTTTCTGAAGCCTTTCTTCTTGGCTGTCTTCTCCCAGTGTCTTCACACAGTCGCCGTCTCTGGTCCCCATAATTTCTTCTTATAAGTACACTAAGTCTTACTGATTTAGGGTCACCCCAATGACCTCATTTTAACTTTACCTCTTTAACGACCTTATCTCCAAAAACAGTCACATTCTGAGGGACTGCAAGGGGGCAGGGGGAGTGACTTCAAGGTTTGAATTTAAGGGCTTGACACAATTTAGCCCATAATACCCATTAAAACAGCCTTCTATGACATTATAGACTTGTTTCTTAAAGCTATCTTCAGGTGTAATTTCAATAAACAAGAAGTTCTCAACTTGGTAGCATCACCAACTTCACTGGAGAACTTGTTAGAGATGCAGATCTGAGGAACACACCTCAAACCTTCTGAATCAGAAATCCTGAAGGGGGCAGGGGCTGAGGAGCCTGCATTTACTGTGTCCTCCAGGGGATTCTGATGCATGCTAACGTTTGAGGCCCATCAGAATCAACAGAATGACAATTTAAACATTCTGTAAGAGGTATTTTGAATGGAATACTGTGGCAGGTTTGTTTTTTTTTTTTTTATAAAGCAAAGCTCCATTTTAAAATATGATTAATCACCTGCTAGTTTTGGACTTTGGAAATTCTGAGTATTAATGCTAGCTTTTAGCACATCCATATTTCACCTGATTAAGTCTGATGCTCATTGTTGGCAGTTATTCTGGAATATATATTAAAAATATGTATGTGAATATATATATGGCTAACCTATATCTTTAGCTTATTAATGTCTACGAGGTTTATGAGTTACTATCTATTACGAGTTACTTTTTATTTATTCAGGTCAAACTCCAACTTCAGCTTCCTCCAACTACTTCTCTCAAGCATTTCTCATTCCTTGAAAGGAGATCTCCCATGCTGAACTGAGCACCGATCAAAATTCCTTACATCATATTACCTCAGAATTACCAAAATTACATATTTAAGTGGAGGTCCTTCCAGTTTTTTCCTCTTAACATTCTAGAATTACAAATCAGTTCAATTGAGAAGACAGATGCTTTTCTAGCTATTTTGTGCCCAGGAATAGAAAAATTACTCCTAACAGCTACTAAGTCATGTTTTGATTGTTGTTGTTTCAGTCCTAAATATTTCAGCAGAAAATAATGAAACATAAGAAACTCAGAGGTGGCCCACTGAAATGAATTTTATTCCTTTTGCAGACAACCAGGTCTTGGGCAATTTTTGTTCAAGAAAAATTATCTTTTGGCAAAATGCTCATACAAAACACACAGACACACACACACACACTTCACTCACACATGCACATGAGCATTTTTCTCGTGTGAGTTACTGGAGGACAATGGCAGGGCCATTACTCTTATATCATCTAGTCTTGCTGGGAATTCACATCTTTTCTGACCAGGAACAAAAGCACCTTTAATGTGATTTTAGTTTTTATTTTAAAATATTAAACATCCAAATGACAGATGCTATGCTTTATCAGTCTTTAGACTAATGACATTTTCATGAAGACATTCAACCTAAATGGAGTTGGGTGTCCTGAAGCTATGCTGGTATAGCAGAAAGAGAAAGTAAACAGTGAGCAGCAAACAGGGCCACTGTCATCACTGCTGAGTTAGAAAGATTTATCCTCTAGGTCAGTAGCTCTTCACAAGTTAATGGATCATAGAGAGGTACTTTAAAATCATGGAACTTTTCCTGAGAATAATGCACCAGGCCCATGCACCATTCCAAATACAACATCAGGGGTTCACACACCCTAAAATAAAATGCTCATTGTTAAGGGACAGACCTTGAATCTGGTCCTGGACTCAATACAGACATAATTAGAAAAGAGAGGATTTTACCTCTTTTCTCCAAGGACCTGTAAAGATTTTTTTTACAATATTTGAAATATATGTACTTAATTTTTTAAATTGAGATTTCAATGTACAATGAAATCAGTAAAACCTAGGGCCTGCTCATGAGGAAGGGTGACAGGAGGCTGTGATGGGAGATACAGATGCTTTAAGAGGGGCACCAGGACAGTTCGTAGAGAGTTTAAATGAGAGATGTCTACAAGAGGGGAGGTGTAGAGTAAAACAAGCTTCAAGACATGCGAGAGGAGCCTTTACAGGATGAGAAGAGTTTAAAAGATGTCGTTGGTCAGAGGAGGTGGGATGGGAGAATCAAGAAAAGGTATTTCAGGAGAAGGGAAGAACCTCAGTAAAAAAAGTCAGGAGATACATCGTTTTCAGAATCTCCTTTGATCAGAGCTGTGATCCTTAAGTCCAGCTGTGCATTCTAATTACTGGGAGAGACTTTAAGTCCACTCCAGATCAATTCGATCAGAAATCTAGTGGGTGAAAGCCAAGCATCTGTATATTCTAAAGCTCCCCCACATGATTCTAACATGCAGCCTGGGTTAGGAACCACTGGACCAGAGCACAGAAGACTGAGTTATGGAGGCGGGGAAGTGAGGCTAAGAAGGCTAATGTCATACACTGGAGGGCCCCCTGTGCTCAGAGGGCATTCTGCAAATAGCCAGAAGTCCTGGCAAGTTTTCAGGCAGGGGGTGACATGATCAGAGCTGCCTCGCTGAATTATATTTCATTGAAAGCTGCCCTGTCACATACACTCAACACACACAGACTCAGTAAACAGAAGCCGGCACTGTCTCTTCCACTGTCTAGTTCCCACGTCTAGCTTCCACGGATACAGAATGCCATCACTTCTAAAGGCCATATTTCCCACTTCCTTGTGTGATGACTGCTGCTCTCTTCCTATGTTCTTCAATGAAACTGAGCTTTCTTTTTGCCTATTGTGCCTCAATTGTCTGGAGTTTCCTGAACCTCTTTTTCTACTTTGCTTCCTTGGCAAAGGGTTCACGCAGTCAGCTGAGTAGCATTGTTAGTCAAGTCACTAAAGTCGGAATAAGACAACCCTGAAAATGCTTTGAAAAAAGTGTGTTTTTTCCTAAAGGAAAAGGGCAGAGGGAAAGAAGCCTGAGGTCAGGAAGTGCACGGTGTGGACCTTGGCTTGGTTCTTTGTAAGCTAAGCTCTCTGAATCTTAGTTTCTTGATAAAATGCAGAAAAATGCAATCTGTTTGTGAGAGGAGTGAAGGTTGTAGAGAAAATATAACATGTCACATTTAGCAAGTAATAGGAGCTCAATAAATGAGAGCTGCTATTCTGAGGCCATATAACCCAAACCTTAAAAGTAGGATTCCTACTATAACCTTTGAGAGCTCACCTTTCCTCAGAGAAATTATTTTCAACTCCCCAAATTAGGGGACAAAAGAAATGAAGAGCAAAGAATACACATGTTTTAATGTCTTTCTTCTTATTACTCAAGGACATTGCTGAAAGAGATGTGGATACCTAAAATGATTCTAGTTTTGAGAAGCTAGGACCAGGTTTGTGCCTCAAAAGTTCTAAAATAACATGCCATTCAGGTCTAGACAAAATAAAAGCGTTTTAGAAATGAAAGGATATTTGGTGATTTTGACTCAATATGTGAACTATTTCATGAAACACCTAGACATCTCATTAGAATATGTGCAAATGACAATTTTAAGCTGAAGTTTAAGAATATTAATAACAAGTATTGTATTAAGCATTTTTCATGGAATTTTATTTTTATATGAATAATATTTGACCTTCACCACAACCCTATGAGACTTCTTTACTTGAAGAAACTAAGGCTCGGAGAATAAAGAGCAGTGCTGTGTAGGCAGCCTGTAAGCTGTTTTTGCTTTTGTTATCTTTTTAACCTCTCTGCAATGTTCATGGATATTGTCCATTCCACACACTTCTCAAGAAAGCAGTCTCAGATTCCCTATGGAACCACTACCTCTCTCCGATCTTACAAACTCTTCTAACTGCAGCCCCTGTTGGGTTCTACAAAATCGTCAAGACATTTTTTATGTACTTAACAGAGATGATATAAAAGATTGCATTCCTTGGCAGTATTTCACTATTCTAAAAGCTTAAATGTAGGAGGGGGGGTGTCAAGGTGGGTGTTACTTCCATGCTGTTATCCTTTCACTGCCATCAAAAATCAATCTCCAGAATCAGAATTTGAGTCTATTCAATCAGAAGGCTTCATTGACACCTCCCTCCGTAAATTTTTATTAAGCAGTTCATTCTTTAAAAATATTAAGAAGATGCAGTTGCCTTTATATTTGAAAAAGCCATTAAATCCTATCACTGAAAATCTTTCAAGACTATGGTTAAAACTGACACGGAGAACCATCCTTATATATAATTCTTGTTTGTTAGAGGAGAAATACCAAAACCACTTGGCCAAATGAACTAAATTTTACGAGGAAATTCCACAATGGCTTTTTTTTTTTTTTTACACTTCAAAGAATAATACATATAGCAGATCTCCCAAAGTGTTGCCAGATTTGAATTTCATAAAAATCCTTCACCGCCAAAATACTGCTGGTGTTGAAATACAACCCATGTCTCTCATGGCTTCAAGAAACATACTTAACACACTTATGCATACATTAGTTAGTGTAAACATGACTCACTTAAGTAGAAAGGGTTTTTTTTTAATTTTAATATTTCATCACCATGTCATTCCACGGAAACTACCTCGGGGCTACTATGAAGCAGTTTCAAACATCTCTCATATAAAACATCATTACACATTAGCAGAAACTCCATTCAGTCAAGAAGAATGGCACACTGGCTAGAGGCAACACTATAAACTGCATGCAGTTTTAATTAAATTCATTAAAAAGGCTGTGTCTCTCAGTAGGTTTGAGGGCAGATAGAACCACTTAACAATAGCCAAGACCTAATCCAGTTTGTCAGAACTAATAATAACACAAATGCAATTTCTCACACAGGGACACATCCAGAAAGTTCACGAATGAGCAATTGTAATGCTATTTTTTAAAGTAATATTTATAAATTATTGCAAGATGTTGCCAGCCTCAGACCCTAGTTGCAATGTCTAATTCTAGTGAGTTGATAAAAGGTGCTATTAATAAAAAGGCACATTTGGGGCAACTGACATAACTAATTGATCAGGTAATTTGAGTAAAAATACAAGATTTCACTAGGAAACCCGGACAGGGATGAAATCACTCAATTTTCCAAAAGCCAGAAGGCCTTGAAAAAAAACAGAGGTGACCACAGAACACTTTTATGTCTAACCAAAACCAAATAAAACGATCCCAACATACAAATAGGCTTCAGATGATATAATGTGACGAGAGATTTCAACTATGTAGGCAAACCTTTTATTTTCTTACCCAAATATGCCAAGCCAAAGATTACCAAAATAGAGAGGGAGGGGAAAAGTCCCATTTCCTCAGTGTGTTGCCTCTGTTAGAGTGGCAAGGAACATTTTTTCCCCCTTCTTCAAGTTTCACCAGACCTCAGTAAACACATGCTCAACACAACACTTGGGTCACAGGATCTGGGTTAGATTAAAACAAAATAAGATAAAATGGACCCAGATGAACATGAATTTACCTAGGCTGACATGCTGACACTCCAGTAACGGTAACCGGGAGATGCGCCACCACCAGCCCACCCAAGAATCCGTCCGGCAGCCGACATCACTGCCGTTCTGGAACACCTGAAGATGACAGGGATGCTGTTGAGTTCTGCTGGGGGACTCTGTAGAGGTTACCACTGGGCACGGACTGAGGGGAGAATAGAACAGCTGCTAAAACGCTCTCTTCATGGGCTTTAAAAAATACGAAGTCTCTCTCTGTCGTCTTCTTGGGAAAACAGGCACATCCCCAAGCTCATCCTTATTAAGAAACCCCCAGTTTGGGCCAGAACACTGGGGGGGGGATTAGTTTCACAGGTATCTTCCCTTAGGCCTCCAGGAGTCAAATCAATCTCCATCACTGAACTCACAGTCTAAGGAAAAGCATTTTCCAATCAATTTCTCATTTCATCTTCATAACACCCTAAGGAAAGGGCTGAAAGGAGGCACAACTTTGGGGATGTCTAAACAAATCAAAACTGTTGTTCAAGAGAAGGATGATAGTTTTGTAAGAGAGGCTACCATGGAGAAAACGGGAATGAAAATAAATTTTAAGTGGGAGCCTGGAAGATAGAAAAACACATGTGAAATGTGCGTGTCCTCAACCACAGCATGTACAGATCCAATGGGAAGTCTGAAATCACGGGTGCACGAAACGGATCCTACTCTTTGTGAACAGTTAATAAATTACAAACTCATACTCGTGTCATCATATTTTCCTTCTTGCCTTGAGACTAATACTATCCAATGTAACCCACACACAGGACCACAGGCCTGTCCCCTGCTTCTGACCTCATTAGGAAGTGTGAATGAGCTGCCAGAACCAGCCAAATGACACCAGAGAACAATCAGGCAGAGAAGATGAAAGTTACCCTCATTTTCTTTGATCCATCAGCTCAATCCTTCCTTCCAAAGCCAGAAAAACAAAAACAAACAAACAAACAAAACATAGCAACAACATCCTAAGCCAAACTCACAGTGAGAACAGTCACTCGCTCTATTGCCCACAAAGAAATAAATTTCACACTGTGAGTTTCGGGTTGTTAAATGAGATCAACTATTCTCCCACAGTCCAAAAATGACTTTATTTTCTGAAAAGGAAAGTATCTCCATCAGATAACATGTTTTCCTGCAACAAAATCATCTGAATCAATACAGAATCCCGTACTGCTGATTTTATAGGAAATCTTATTCCATGTTAGGACTCTATGAAAATAGTAATAACTTTTGGTTTTGTTCCTGTTTGTTTTTTAACAAGTCATCAAGTGTAACAACCTCCCTGGATCCCTGCCCTCACAAACAACTTCATAATTTGTATGGTTAGTCCTGCCACTCTGGTCTAGCACTGACACATATTTACAGAGAATGAAAAGAAATTCAGGGATCAATATTAAGTTGACTTTATAAATGGTTCCACTCTGACCTTGATATCCACTTCTGCAAATGAGCTCTTTCCTCGTAACTAAAATATAAACCCTTAACATTGGTTACTGTTTGTCTAACTATCTACAGTAATTAATATTATTTTCAGTAGTTTGTTCTCTCCAGAACTGATACCTTCTCATGATTCTCCTAATACTTGCTGAGCTTCTTAGAGGACCAAATAAATTGCACCGAAATGAGAAAGAAGGCAAAGGCAAAAATGGATCGAGACCAAAGTAACACCTTCATTATTGATAAAGACTGAGTGAGGAGTTCCCGTTGTAGTGCAGCAGAAACAAATCTGATGAGTATCCATGAGGACGCAGGTTCGATCCCTGACTTCACTCAGTTCACGGCATCGCCTGATCCTTAACCCACTGAGTGAAGCTAGGGCTCAAACCCACATCCTCATGGATACTAGTCAGGTTTCTTTCCACTGAGCCACAATGGGAACTCCACATTCTATGTTTCATTGGAATTGTTAGTATAATTCTGGAGCAGCCTCTGATTAGATGTATATAGTAAGCCCTAAAACTACTAAGGAAATAACTGAAAACAAAATAGAGAAAATTTTATTGAAAGTTAAGATGTTATATCTGAAAATATTCACTTAATGTAAAAGAAAGCTATATAAGAATAATAGAACAATAAAAAAGACATAAGACGTACAGAAAAAAAACTAAAAAAATGTCAGCTATAAATTCCACTATAGTATATTAGTAAGTGGTGGGACAGAATGGGAGTAGACACGTTGGTGAAACCAGACCTGCCAGCTATGGTCCCAGGAGTCCTCGCTGCAGATGATACAAATGCTGGATAAATGTGTGTGACAGCAGAACATAGTAACATTACAGGTGAGCAAATTAAAAGCAAGAGATAATGCAGTGCCTACAAAGAGATGTCCTAGAGTAGAGAGCACCAGAATAACGTAGTTAGGAGTACAAAATGGTATCGGGGAAGGAGTGGGGGAAGAAATGGAGAAAAAAATTAAACTCAGGCTCTTTTACAGGAATGGTTTTTCAGTTCAGTTTCTGAAATTTGTCTGATCCCAGGAAGGCTCTTTCCAGTAGTCTGTTTCCCTGGTTCTGTCTAGTAAACTAGCTATCCTATGATTTAGCTTATATTTCAAATGCATCTACAAGTTTCCTCCGAGTTGATTTATAGCACAACTTCCATTGTTTTAAGGATTCCCTGAAGCGTGAGTATTCCCATAATCTGATGCAAATGAAGTCAACTCCTTTGGAAACAGATTCTGAGCTATTTTACAACCTGCTTCTTTCCCTGGGCAAAACGTCTTGGCCAAGGCTCCAGAACTGGGAGAGGGGATGGGGGCATAACTCTGAGTGACACCTATGTTTTTGGAGTTAGGTGCCTGGCACAATGGGGTCCTGCCCTTGCCTCTGGTCTATTTGGCTTATCTCTCCCTAAATGGAACCTTTGCTTTACGCGTGAACTGGAGTGAGGGTGATTAGGGCCCCAGAATTTTTAGTATGCTATACCCAAGATAAAGTTCCTATCCCTCAAGTCAGAACTGGGCTAAGGAAGAGAGTACTCACCTCTCAGGTGCATTTGCTTGAAACTTAGTCTCTGAAATGGGTATCTGGACACAGAAAAGAAGATGCTAAAGTGGCTGCCCCTCCCAAGAAGACAGAGCATCTCTCCAAATGGGAGCTGAAAGGAGAGTGTGGCTCTGTGTTCTTTTCTGCATCCATTTGAAGTAGAGTTTGCTTCTAGTTGAACTGAGAAGAAGGAGGAAGGGAGAGGGCTGTGACTCAAACACTGCAGACTTTTTCTGTCCTGATCAAGTTTTAGGGTTTTTTCTTTTTTAATTCTTAAATTTTTTTTTGTCTTTTTACCTTTATATAGAGCTGCATCCGCGGCATATGGAGGTTCCCAGGCTAGGGGTCTAACAGGAGCTGTAGCTGCCGGTCTTCGCCACAGCCACAGCAACGCGGGATCCGAGCTACGTCTGCAACCTACACCACAGCTCACGGCAATGCCGGATCCTTAACCCACTGAGCAAGGCCAGGGATCGAACCCGCAACCTCATGGTTCTTAGTCAGATCTGTTAACCACTGAGCCACGAAGGGAACTCCTTTTTCTTTTTTTTTTTAAAATTTTTGGCCATGTTGCACATGGAAGTTCACAAGCCAGGGACTGAACCCATGTAACAGCAGTAACCAGAGTCACAGCAGTGACAATGCCAGATCCTTAACCCACTAAGCCACCAGGAACTCCCAGTAAGTTTTCTTTCATTTTTTTTTCTTTTTTTGTCTTTATTCCTTTTCTAGGGCCGCACTTGTGGCATATGGAGGTTCCCAGGCTAGGGGTCTAACAGGAGCTGTAGCCGCCGGCCTTCGCCACAGCAACGTAGGATCGGAGCCGCGTCTGCGACCTACACCACAGCTCACGGCAACGCCAGATCCTTAACCCACTGAGCAAGGCCAGGGATCGAACCCACAACCTCGTGGTTCCCAGTCGGATTCGTTAACCACTGAGCCATGAAGGGAACTCCCCCAGTAAGTTTTCTTAAATAAACGTTCTTTCATTTGTGGTATGCCTTTGGTACCATTTTCAAAATCTTTAATTAGGTTTTTTTTTTAATAATTTTCACTAATTTTACCAGGAAGCAGATCCACAGATCTTCCTACATTGCTATGCTGGAAATGAAACCATTATATACTTCTTAATTTAGTCAATATCAATATACAATTAATTGTATTTATTATTATTTAATCCTGATATTTCTCGACCCTATCATTGATTAAGCGTGTGAAACAGAAACAGCATCCTCTTCATTTTGATGTGCAGTGGGAGTTACATTTGAAAAGTATTAATATGCTTTTCTATTTTTCTTCCTAAACGTAATAATCTTCACTCTAGTCTACTTAGGACATTCATTTGCTAGTAGAGAGATTAGAATTCGATACAGAAGAATGAAAATAAAATGGCTAAGGTAACAGCAGAACCCTTCTCAAAAAAAATTAAAAAAACCTGGATTTTCGAACCCCACAGTAAGATGAGAGTCACAGGATTAACTGTGAGAGAAAAGACATTCCAAATTTCTTTTCATTATCATTTAGAATATATACATTAAAAAACAAAACCATAAAGATCACTCCTTATGTCTACTCCTTCCCTTAAAGATCATTCCTTATGTCTACTCCTTCCCTCAACCTATGGGGAAAGCTAAACATGGGAGTTTAGTTTTAGATAAATGGCACGAAAAGTAGCATTTAGGTAGAAGAGAGCAGTTTCCAGATATATGTGGATTTCCACTTTCTGAGGGGAAGCCTTGGGAGGGATGGAGTGTTAAATAAACCAAGAACAAAGACGAGCATAGGGACCCTTGAACCACAACCCTTATTTAGGAATCCAGGTGAGCACTATGCAACAGGTGTCATTCACTACAAGTCAGTAGTGAAGCCCTATTGCGGATGGTGGCGGCCGGGGTGGGGGTGGGGGTGGGGGTGAGGGGTGGCACTGGCATAAGACAGACAGAAGAACCAGTAAGTAGTCCTGAGCTTCGGTCAGATCATCTGAGGCATGGACACTGAACTGAGAGCCAGTTTGCCACAGGGTCTGCTGCGGCAGATAAAAGGTCTGCATAGCATGGGCTGAAGATGGACTTTTAGGCCAGGGGCTGAATAGAAGATAGGGCGTTGCCTCAAGTTCTGGACACAATGAAAGCTGAGAAAAGTCCAAGTCACCAGGAGCAAATGGCCCATGCTCCCAGGGAACATTGCCACGGCAAAGGAACAGACACAGTTCACCAGCTCCATGCTGTAGCACTGGGTGCTAGTGCCCAGGTGGACAAAGACCAGGTCTGAGAGCAGCAGATGGCAGCCAGCATAGTGTCAAGGGCTGGCATGAGGCCAGAGTCCCTCTCTTCCCTCCGTACTCCACCAACGGGCCATGAGATCATGTTATCTTGTCTCTTTCTCTCCTCCACAATTTGGCCATGATCTTAGAAAAGCGGGTGAGAGTAAGGCTGTATGACAGTTCAAACATCACCCCTCAATTTCAGCTGAACGTACCAACTGAGACTGTTTAAATTAAGAATTAACACTCGGGTTTATTTCATACCTTTTTTGCATTTTCCCCTAACAATCGGCAGGGATATAGGCAGCTGAAGACAAAACAAGGGAGGTGTACTCTCTCTGTACTTCTGATTTATAATGTAGTGTAAATTCTACAGCAACACTGCTAGTACAGTAATATTTATGAGTGTGCTGGGCACATAATATGTAAATTTTTGTGTGTGTGTGTGTGTGCTTTTTAGGGCCGCACCAATGACATATGGAAGTTTCCAGGCTAGGGGTTGGATCAGAGCTGCAGCCACAGCAATGCGAGATCCGAGCTGCGTCTGCGATCTACACCACATCTCACAGCAACAATGGATCCTTAACCCACTGAGCAAGACCAGGGACAGATTCCACGTCCTCATGGATACTAGCTGGGGTTGTTACTGCTGAGCCACGGGAAGAACTCCACATAACACATAAAATTTCTCTCTTGGAGTTCCCGTATGGTAGTGTTTTAAGGGTCCAGCATTGTCACTGCAGTGGCTTGGGTTGCTGCTGTGGGCACAGGTTCAATCCTTGGCCTGGAAATTTCTTCATGCCACTGGTGTGGCCAAAAAAAAAAACTTTTTCTTTTTTCTTTCTATCTCCCCTTTTTCCTTCACACCAGAGTGTTCACCAAGACAGATCAAAGTAAATTGTAGCCTCCCCTAACATTACGGAAGCCAGACTGCGTAGTTGTTCCTCTGCCTGCCCCTGACGGCTGGCGCAGGGCATGTAACCTAGGCCTCCCCAGTGGACTCCTATCCCACTCTTTAAATCTTGAGGGAGCACCATCAAGGTGCAGGGAGAAGTAGAGGTTTTCAAGGCATCAGTGACCACAGAGTTCAAATCCTGAGCATAACAGCGAGTGTCCGATGACAGGAAGTCCAAGAGGTCCAAGTTTCTTTATCAAGCTGACCAGGTTCAGTGGCGTCACCTTGCTGTGCTAGCTGCTGTTTCAGTTGGCAAGGCCTGCCATAGCAAAATATGATAAGACTGTGTGGCCGAAACAACAGAAAACTATTTTCTCACAGTTCCGGAGGCTGGGAAAGCCAAGACCAAGTTACCAGCCCATTCAGTTTTGTGCAAGAGCCCTCTTCCTGGCTTGCAGATGCCTCTTCACTGTGTTCTCATGCGGCCCTTCCTTGGTGTGTGACCTCTCTCCCTTCTTCCTCTTACAAGGCCCCAATCCCATCAAATTAGGATTCTACCCTGATGTCCTCATTTAGCCTTAATGACTTCGTAAAAGTCCTATTTCTAGATACAGTCACATTGGTGGCTAGGGCTGCCTTTTTTCTATTTCTGACCTAATTCTTTAACTTTCAAAATCAGTTCTACCAAGTATCTCGTATCTTTCCAAGAAATCCCTTTGCTGTTTAAGTTAACCAGAGTTCGTTTCTATCACTGGCAACCACGAATCCAGATTGCTCAGAAATTAGTCTCAGAAGATAGTCACTCAGGAAACTGGTGTTAGTTCTTTGCATTAATAAGTGCTAAAGAAAATGAAAACTCAAGCGTTTAGGAAGGGGAAGCTGTTAGCCGTAACAAATTGCTAGATAATTTTTCTTCTGTGGTGATCTTTAGTGAAGTGCCCATTGAAAAGAAGGATTTAAGGGATCAAATTGTCACTGTCACTGAAGAGTGTGAATGGCATGAAGAATTTAAAGATGCTCGGGTGAGGTGGCTGCTTCTAATGAGACCAGACAGCTTCAAGAAGAGATGACAAGCTCAGATCTCTATATTTCAGCTCAAGGCATAGACCAGGGAGTTTCTCAGGTTGTGATAAATGTCTATATAAATGTCTGCCAAAAGCAAAAGCAAATTTAAAATTCTGTGGGTGCCTGGATAAAGTCTGTTGAAATGCCAGCCTCACCAGGTCACTTATGTGAGAGGGACAGTGCTGATCAGGAAACAATGAAAAACTGAATATAGGGGGAGAACACGGAGGCCTGGAAGTTTCCCCAAGCCGCACTCTACACCAAGCCTTGCCCCTCAGCCGAAGAAGACCCACCCACCTCATTCCTCTCCACATCTTCATCTTACGTCAGGGTTGAGCCCAAGAACTGGATTTCTCTCCAGATCCTGATCATCTCAACTTCAAGACATGGCATCATGCTTGTAGGGCCTGAAGAATAAGCAGGATAGAGGATGGGAGAAAAATCTGAAAACAGAGAGATCTGCTACTTCAGGAAAGGTTCTATGGGCCTAGTGACGGTAAACTCCAAACCATATGGCAAATACCTCGTTCCTCTAATATTAAGAGTCATCATGCTTGGTGGGCCATACTGGCTTTTGCAGGTAACATATTTGATATTTGCAGGTACTTGTTTCATCCATGTACCAGGTGACTCAAAAGTCTACTTTTAATTGGGTATATTATTTAGACATTTTGGTCCAGCTGATACAACAATGCCCAGTGTCTGTGGCAAATTCACTCTAAAAGAGAATCCCAAAGTTCCCATTGTGGTTCAGTGCTAATGAACCCGATTAGCATCCATGAGGATGCGGGTTCGATTCCTGGCCCTGCTCAGTGGGATAAGGATCCAGCACCGTCGTGAGCTATGGCGAGGGCACAGATGCAGCTTGGATCTGGCATTGCTGTGGCTGTGGTGTAGACTGGCAGCTGCAACTCTGATGAGACCTCTAGACTGGTAACTTCTACATGCTGCAGGGGTGGCCCACAAAAGACCAAAAATGGGGGGGGGATCCCAAACAGGCCCTTCGATTTCAGAGCAATAGTGTACCCTCTTCATTATGTTACTGTCCCTTTGAGAGGCACCAAACCCAAGTAGAGATCAAAGCCTGACCATGAGATACCAGGTGACTTTGGAAAACTGACTCTGCATTACAAATTGGACAGTTACCTGATCCATCTGGCCATAAAGTCAGGCGGATCCACTGTAACTTTATCAGTAGGTATTATATACTGAGTGGTAGCAAACAGTCTCCATGAGCCAGCAGTTCATTGAACTCTAGGGTCCTTATTCTCACCACTGTCACTCCTCCCTCAACCTATGAGAAATGTCCTGTAGCTAGCTGTCTGAAAACTGGATTCCGGATATTTCTAAGTGATGGGCTGGCAAAAACCAGAAGCAGGCTGCTGAAACACCTCTATTTAGGTGCCAGCCCGAAGTTCAGTGGGGAAGAAAAAGCACTATGATTCCACTCGGATAGGAAGAGCTTTGATAAGCGTATCTCATTGTTCACTTTAGTTGTAAGAATAGATTATGAAAAGGCTCTGTCTAAAATGAAACCATAAGCAATGACCGAAAGGTTTCGGAGGATACGAATGGCAAAAGATATAAGAAAGAGGTATATGGGAATCCCCACTGTGGTGCACTGGGTTAAGAATCTGACGGCAGTGGCTCGGGTCACTACAGAGGTGAGGGTTTGATCCCTAGCCTGGCCCAGTGGGTTAAAGGATCCAGCATTGCCACAGCTGTGGCATAGGTTGAATCTGCTGCTCAGATTCAGGGTGGCCTGGGAAAGTCCGCATGCCACAGGTATGGCCATTAAAAAAAAAAAAAGGTATACAGCAGGACCTTTTAACACTGACCTACAGTAGCAGAATATTTATGTACAATCAAAAGTTACATGCTACAAAGGAGCCTTTTAATAGTCAGGTGGAAGAGCTGATACATTCTATTCTGCAATGCCAGTCATTCTCCTGTGTCCTACTGCACAGGGGGCTCATAAACTATCCAGAGCCATAAGAATGTAGGCTCGACAAGGACCCAACTGCCCTAACTCCGGATGCCTTGGCTGCTGTCCAGTCAGAGATCAACCTAAATTCCCAGTATTGAACCCTATTTCAAAAGAGCAATCAGCCAGATTGATCTCTTTTTTTCCTATTGTGTAGTGGGGAATCAACTTCTCTTCACTAAAATAACTGCTTATTCTGGATTCCCCCCACAACCACCCCCAAGCCTGGCATGCTTCTCCTAGGTTCACTGGCCATAGACTTACTGAAAATATTATATACTGTGAGTTTGGACTGTCATCTTAATAATTAGCTTCTCTGCCTGTCTTCTGAGCCTGCCTTTTTCCTTCTTCATGTTGACTCTGTGACTTACATAACATCCTTCTATTCAAGCTCCTTCCTGCTTAAATTAACCATCGTTTTTAGCATTTGAAACTATAAATTTTGGTGCAACTCCTACCATCTGGTGCACCTCCCCTTGACCTCTCTCTCTCTTATTTCTTCCATCATCTGGCTCATAAGTGAACAGCTGAGGTTACTCTATGAGCTAAGCCAGGTCATCCATCCATTCCCACAGCAAATACTGAGCACTGTGCCAGGCACTGGTGATACACAGAACTGTCGTTATCTGTTACCAGGGGAGCCTAGGAGATAGAGGGGATTGGGTCTGTGCATGAACTTGGGAGAAGCAATTAGTGATCCATAATTACTATTAACTTGATATTAGGTCTATAATTTGGGTTTTAGTTCTTTTTTTCAGTGAAATGTGCTTCAATCATCTGCCTGCAGTGCATGAGCCTTGGAGTTAGGAAAAAAATTATCTTGCAACCACTTGTGTTAGTACGAGCTTCCAGGTTCTCAGCTTCTATTAAGTTTCTATTCATCTTCCTTCTCTGAAGAGCTTTAGGATACCCTCCAGTGCTGTGAAAAACTAAAGGGATGGAGCCATCTAAGTGACTTTAAAAGGACAATGTATTTATTTTATGCAAATCTTTTATTTCTAAATGCCATGAGTTTACAAAGCACATTAATCGTTGATGGCCTACAGACTATGATATGCTAGTTAGTTAAGTGATTAACACATGGTTAAACAAAATTCTCAAACCACTGTCCTAATATATAACAATCTGTTTTCCAGCAGAGTACTGTCGTCAAGATATAATTTCATTTTGAGCCTGAAGTTCACAGGATGCTCAGGGCCATTCTTCTCAATGACTCTCCCTTCTCTATAGAGTTGTAGATTACAGAGGTGTAGGAATTAAGACAGTGCCCACTGGCACCAAGTCTTGCTCTGCATTTTGTCTTTTTTTTTTCTCTCTCTTACATGTCTTTTTTTTGTGTGTGTGTCTTTTTAGGGCTGCATCTGAAGCCTATGGTAGTTCCCAGGTCAAATCAGAGTTGTAGCCGCCACCCACAGCCACAGCCATAGCCACCGAAATGTAGGATCGAAACGAATCTGTAAGCTACACCACAGCTCATAGATCCTTTAACCCACAAAGGGAGGCTAGGGATCCAAACCGTGCTAGTCAGGTTCATTACCACTGAGCCACAACAGGAATTCCTTTATTACATTTCTGATTTCATTTTTTGTTGTCCTTTAGTGCTCTTCTGCTTTTCACTGGGAGGGATATTTTGGATAAACAAGTTTGACCGAGAGTTGACTGCAACACCTCTGGCGCTGTCACCCAGTACTTGTAAAAAATAAGTTAATTTTCAGTATAAGGCTTCTCCTTTGGAATATCAAGCCCAGCTAGCAACTAAGCCAATACCTATTCTAGTGTCTAATATAAATCGAGAACTAAACCATGAACGTTCTCCCAACCAACAGCTGCAAAGGTGGTTCAGAGATAGAGAAAATATTTGGTGGGGGGGGGGAGGTTAGTGCCACATCTATGGCATAATGGAGGTTCCCAGACTAGGGATCAAATCAGAGCTTTAGCCACTGGCCTACACCACAGTCACAGCAACAAGGGATCCGAGTGACGTCTCCAACCTACAGCACAGCTCATGGAAACGCCAGATCCTTAACCCACGGAGCGAGGCTAGGGACCAAATCTGCATCCTTACGGATGCTAGACAGATTCGTTTCCACTGAGCCATGATGGGAACTCCATTTTTTTTTTAACCAGAAAATTTTTGTCTATTGGATATAAATAATATCTAAAAAATAATATCTGACTTGTCTATGTTCCTTAGATAGCCCCCCCTTTCTTTCTTTCTTTTTTTTTTTTTTTTTTTGTCTTTCAAGAGACTTTGCCAAGATGAGGTTTACATTGTGAAAGAAAACTAATATCACAGGAGAAGATCCCTCAATCCAAGATCTTGTTACCAGTGGGCCTGGAGGTTCTACAGTTGGTTCTGAGAAAGGAGTAACACTGCATCCAAGTGTCAAAGGGAAATACCAGGCATATTTTGAGGAAGCAAAACCTGGCAGATGTCACTATCCCTCTGGAATAGCGTCAGTTCCTATCTAAGGAACAGGGGCCCAAAATAAGATTAGCATGTGTCATCCTCCCTACGGAATATTAATTTGCATCCAGATGCCCCCACGGCTTGTCACGAAACACACAGTGGTTCTTTCAATAATAAGTTCAGAGAAAGTGCGTGAAGGTCCAGGAAACTGAGATCCAAGTGGAGAGCCTGAGTCAAGGCCAGAACACCACAGCCTGTTTTCTCCCAAGTCATCACCAGATGTTTCAGGATTGGCTTCCATTCGGAAACAACTGCTGTTAAGAACTGTCTGATTTCAATTTTAAGGTTCCACATAAATATTTCCACTTGGATTCTATGAAAGATGACTTTATTTGGCAACTTTGCATTGAAGAATTTTGCTCCTGGGGCCACCAAGGTGTGGGAGGATTTGGAATTCAACTCTCAGAGGTTTAGAGTGAAAATCTTTCTCTTTTTTTTTGTCTTTTGTCTTTTTAGGGCTGCACCCACGGCATATGGAGGTTCCCAGACTAGGAGCTACAGCTGCCAGCCTACGTCACAGCCACAGCAACTCGGGATCCGAGCTGCATCTGCAACCTACACAACCGCTCACAGCAATGCTGGATCCTTAACCCACTGAGCAAAGCCAGGGATCAAACCCGCATCCTCATGGATACTAATGAATACGGGTTCGTTAACCACTGAGCCACGACGGGAACTCCATACAACGAAAATCTTAATTCTGATCTCTCATGACTTCGTGCAGGAGAGGGGAGCAGCAGAGGCATAGATAACTAGCAAGGAGATCACACGTGGTCTTTAGCAGTCCTTTGGGCAGCATGAAGGCAGGGGAGAAGGAGCAAATATTCCTTGAAGGAGATACCATGGAAGAAGAACCCAGGAGTGCTCCCACAACTGCCCCTCACATGACAGGAGAACCCAGAACTGCAGCCCTGCTGAGGTGGGCCTTCTGCCCAATCGTTTACCCCTTTCTTCACTTGCTTGGATATGGCCGACCTCCCAAAAAGGCGGACACTACAAAGTCACCATTCACCTGGAGGCTTACTCTACAAGTCAGGGAGGCCTCCTCACCCAAGCCCCCCACCCAGCCAGGTGAAGGGGAGCTCATGCTGGCTTTGTGAGTCTCAGCTTCTGACCTGCATCACAATGGGCCGAGCTGGACCCGAGCTGTCCAATTCAGGAGCCACTAGCCCCCTGCGGCTACTAAGCACTTGAGATGTAGCTAATGTAACTGAAAAACTGCGTTTAAAAATTTAAGTTTAAATTGAAGAAACTGATATTTGACTCTATGACTGAAAAGCTTTCAAACAGGTTTGGAACAACAGTGATACATGAATCTTTGCGACTGTAAATTTTATGAAGTCCTACTACGGTTCAAGTATTATCAATGAAAATGCATTGTTTGAATTGGGATATGCTGTAAGTGGAAAATACAAACCAGATTTTGAAGATTTAACACAAAAAAAGAAATGTACCCTATCTCAACAATGTTAATATTGATTACATGTTGAAATGATAATGTTTTTAAAATGGTGGGTTAAATAAAACATTATTTAAATGAATAATGGCTTGTTATGTTTTCATAGTGCAGTGCCGAATTTGTTTATCTTGGGAAACAATCTCTACATTTGCAGCATCTCTACTGAGTATATTGTGCAGAGAAGGGGAAACTAAGGTAGAAATTCTCCTCAACCAGCCAAGAAAATATATATATATTTTTGAAGTACGAAGGTGAAACAAGAGGCTTCCTTAGCACCTTCCTGCAAACCTGTTGCAAACTCAAAGTACTTTAAATATTGTCTCTGTACAGTAAAAATATGATGATTGCTT
The DNA here is from genome assembly GCA_004024745.2 of Catagonus wagneri. NCBI lineage: Eukaryota > Metazoa > Chordata > Mammalia > Artiodactyla > Tayassuidae > Catagonus > Catagonus wagneri. The sequence goes on from PVHT020000174.1 coordinate 5,058,805, forward strand.
TGCTCTATCCTGGGCCAGCCCAGGCTGCCTTAGTGATTTGCTCCTTCAGTTGTCATAACTGTGCTGTGTTCACAGCAGCTAATGCCTGCATCAGTCTGGGAACTGAAATAGAGGCCTGGCTGAAACAGATACAGTGAACCCCCCACACGCATACATACAATCTCACTCTCATGACTTTTCCATAAAACCCCCACAAAACCAGTGCAGCCTTCATACATGGATCATACACCATCCTTCCTGAAACACAATGAGCATTTCTTCTTTTTTATTCCTCTAGAATCATTTCATTCTCCATTTTGTCCACTGGTATCCACTGAGCCCTTTCTTTGTGCCAGGCACTGTTCTGGGCATGGAAGTAAAGAATACACACCCTGCCCTCAAGGAGACCACAGTCTAAAAGATAGACATTCAAATAAGAAGTGAATACATTCATGCAATAATCGTTTGACAAATGGAAGATGGACTATGCCCATGGTATGAGGACAGATGACACCCTCAAGTGAAATCACCAGGGAGCTGACCCTGGGTCGTGGTCCTGACGGCACTCCAGTAAGTGGAAGTGCATGAGGACATGAGGCTGTGCCACGCCCCGGAAAATGCAAGCAGTTTGGTCTCCCATGGATACAAAGGAAGGGAGGTGGCCAACATGGGGCCATTAAGTTCCCATTTATATATCATGAAGGGAAAAGGAAGATCAGAGAATTCTTAGACCGATCAACTTTTATGGTAGTTTCACCCTCCATCCTCCAGATGGGCTTATGTTTTTCCCAGCAACCTAAGAAATTCTCATGCTCCTAGGAGTCATTACAGAACTTGGCGTTTCTTCTCTTCTTTGTCATTCAACAGCAACTCTTGGCTGCCTGTTATGGGCCAGTCACCTTCCCTTTTTAATAAAGATGCAGAAGACTGGCTTCCTAGCTAACCTCATGATCACCTCGTGATCAGTCCAGGGAGATATTAATAACACAAGGCAGAGGCAGTCTGGAAGGGAATCACACCTTTTTTTTTTTTTTCTTTCTTACTACCTGGGAATAAGAAGCATATGTTTAAAATGTTCAGAGTACAGAGACACTCTGCTCCCCAAATCACTGTTTCCTATTCCCAGCCTTCTTTCTCTGCAACTAATGACCTAAGCAGAGAAGGAAGATCTAAACTTGTATTAAAATACCAGTGTTCATGTGGACGTCATTCCCAAATCTCCCTGGTTTAAATCATTCTGTAGACTGTTTCTCATAATGAGTCATTATAATCACAAATTAAGAGGATGTTCATTATTCACACAGTGGAGAAAATAGACCTAAGCCTTGGCAAGTCCCAAGTACCTTCCCTTTCATTTCAAAAAATAAAATGGGAGCATGTCAAAAACTGAATGCACAAAAACGCCATTAGGTGTAAAACAGATCAATACTCTGAGATCATTAGTTTGAATACTGTTAAATTTTCCGTGGTCGTTCAATGACTTAAAAAGTAATCAGCATCCTTTCATACACTATGGAGCAATAATGAGCTGAAATGGATCTTACATGCACCACAGCTTGAAATATTATTCATCCAAGAGCCTCACTGTCATAAAATTCAGTAGTTCATTGTTTCCTGCCTCTGAACGGCTGCAGTGGTCATGAAGACACTGCCGTGGCTCAAGTCCCCAAACTGGAAGCCAACACCAACCTGCCATGATAGAGCCTCCCCGCCCTGCCTCTGGGGGTTCCTTTCACACAGCAGGTGAAAGGCAAGCGGGGCACCCCCGTCGGCCAGGGGCTGGATGACTCCGGGCAGCCAGAGGTCAACGGATCCTCCAGTCTGTGGTGAGAAGACAAGCTGCAGGACTCCAAAGTCCTTCCTGTCCAAACCCATCAGGGTCACCCTCCTGTCAAGAGCTCCGGTAGCTCGCTTTGTGTTCAAACCTGCATTGTGGAATTCGAACCATGGGAACACCCATCACCACAAAAAAGCTCTATGAGTCTCGTTAACAAAACAGAGAGAACCTCTACCAAGAGCTGAGAAATAAATTCCTTCTTTCCTGCTGCTTGGACCGCAGCATAATGAGGGCTCCCAGGCTCTCAGAGCCGTAATAAAATGGAGTGCCCAGCCTTCTCCTTTTGATGTGTTCCAGTTTAAAAGTTTAGAGCTGATGCCTTTTCATCTGTAATTTATCTTCCCTTGTAAATATTTCTGTCCCATTTCCAATATCTGAAGTCTACGCATTTTCAAAAAACAATTCACTCCTTCTCCTATTTCAGCTGTATAACTTTATGTTATGGGTCAACTTTGGGGCTAAATAAACATACCTCAGGCTACAGCTTTTGGCAAATACCTCTGGCAGCAAATTAACTCAAACAAATGTTTTGATTGGGTAGCAAGGTTGTTTTTAATGATCTTCTTGATCGGCCTGGAGGCCCAAGGATAGACTAGGTGAACTCCTAAAGGCTTTTCTAACTGCATTTTCTGCCACATTAATACATTGCTCTCCAGTTTGTTAGAAGTTGATTTAAAATTTCACCACCAGAGGGTGCTCCTTGTTTGTTTCTAAAACTCATTTCACTCTCCGACTTGAAAAATGGAGGCCCTGTCACCAAAGAAGTAAATGCAGGCATTACTCCTCAAAGGCTTTCAGAAGACCTGTGGGCAGCGTTCTACTTCGAGAAATCAGATTTCACTTTGCTTTTAACATTATGTGTTTAAAACCAAAATTGAAAAGCTCTGTAGCTGGCACAAACCAAAGTGGACTGACTTAACATATGCGAATCATTTTTTTTTTTTCTCATGGCTTTTGTTTAGCATTCTCTATACAACAACAATGAACCCAACAGTGAAAAAAAAAAAAAAAATGAACCCAGCATTCTAACAACCTCTTTACCACACCAAACAATAAAATAACAAAGTAAAAGGAGCATTAACTTACCTACAACAGTGCTGTTCTCTAACGAGGCAGCCTTCACTTACCCTGTCTTAAGAATAGATCTCTCCTCCTGCTTTGGAGTAATTTTTAACTTCTAGGAAGCATTTTGATTAATTAGCTTCAATGTCTCTTAGTAGTGTGTTTTTACAGTACACTGGGATTTGCACATACATTTTCTACTTGATATTTTCAGGCATGCGTGAATGAGGCATGGAGTTCAATTCCCATCCACCTCCCCAGAACTCACATGGAAAGTCTCTTAAAATGGTGGTTAAAAAAAAAAAAAAACTAACGTGTTGTCATCTAAATTGGCAAAGCAAATCAGGGGTCAGCAAACTTTTTCTGTAAAGCACTGTAAAGGTTTAAGGCCATATGAGGCCTAAGTACTCAACCCGACCAAGGAGCAAAAAAGCAGTCCTACAGACTCAAAGGGCTGAGTGAGTGTGGCTGTATTTCACAACACTTTATGTCGAGGAGCAGGTGGGGGGCTGTGGTATGCTAACTCCTGCACATGATGAATCTTAAGATACATACTCTTCTTATCAATAAAATGCAGAGAAGTTTCCGTTCTATTGTCCTGGGGTGATTTCCCCCCTCCTCACACAGCAGTGACAAAGCATGACCTCGCTGAGCTATCCATTGTAAAGTTCATGAGTTCTCTGGAGGAGAATCTCTAGGTTTCCTACCCAATATTTTCAAAATTAGAGCCAAAGGAAATTTAAACTTTTGGTGTGTCAGTATGTTTCTGTCCTGTGCAGATGGCTTATAGGAAGGCATGAAACCAACAGGAAGGATGTGACTCCCTGGCAATTTCTCCAGAGATCAAATGGAAAGTAAACAAAAGACATAGGTCACCTTCAGACTGATGCGTAGCCAGAGGAGTCTGGGTCTCCTTGGAGTAGGACACGACTTCCCTGGGCAGGAAATCCACCTGGGTAACCTTCGACACGCCCAGCTTATGTAGCCTTCGTCTATAAAGAACAAAGGACAAAGGCTTTAGAGAGGAAAGGCATTCCTTGAGGGAGATCTATCAATAATAAAACAAAGGTCTAAAATAAGTAGACCCCAAACACCCAAAGCTTCCAGGGCAAGGGGCCGCGTCAAGCAGTAGAACTGGCCCTGGGTTGCCAGCCAGGACACTTGGGTTTTTGGTCCACTTTGCCCCTGTGATGCTGGAAGGTGTCACGAGAGTCCCCGAAGGCTGACGTCAGCTTTTCTATCTGCAAAACCAGGTCTGGGTCTGCTTCAAATGAAACTCTTTCTGAGCAACTCTGTTTTCGCTTAATTAAAGTTTATAAGGCAATTTTTATTTGGAGTCATTTTTATTTTTTTTTTTTCTTTGTACCTGCAGTATATGGCAGTTCCCGAGCTAGGGGTCAAATCGGAGGTGCAGCTGCTGGCCTATGCCACAGTCACAGCAATGCAGGATCCAAGCCAAATCTGCAACCAACACTGCAGATGATGGCAACCACAGACCTTAACTTACTAAGCAAGCCCAGGGATCGAACCCGAATCCTATGGATACTATTCAGGTTCTTAAGCTGCTCAGCCACAACGGGAACGCCTAGCATTATTTTTTGGCCATGCCCACAACATGCAGAAATTCCCGGGCCAAGAATCAAACCCACACTACAGCAGTGACAACACTGATCCTTAACCTCTAGGCCACCAGGGAACTCTGTTGTCAATTTTCATTTGTAAAACAGGGTTCTGGTATCTTAGACAAGAGGGACAAAAGAAAAGAAATGCCTCTCAGATCAGAAGAAGACAGAGATGACTGCTTAGTGGAGCAACACATTCTCCAAAACAGAAATGAGAGGCTGATACTCCAAGGGGGAGTGCAACATCCTCAATTTTCCAGAAAAGGAACACACATGGATCAGCATGTGGGTTTGTTTAAAGGTACTCTGCTATAGCACAGATGAGTGAAAAAGTTACTGGGCTAAGAGTGATAAAGTTTTAGTTTAGGATTCCCAAATTAGCCATGGCCATGTAAAAAAAAAAAATCCTTTCCGAATATTTATGGAACACATCAACTGTTTTCAGATGTCTTTCATGCCCATCTTATCAACTGCCTTTGAGACACCTCCCTGAAGCTTACGGGCAGAGGCTATCATCTCCAATTTACAGGTGAGGAAAGTGAGATTCAGTATGAGAGACACGTCACTTGTCAATGGTAGAATCAGAGCTATCATTCTGGTGGCCTGAGTCCTGGTCCAGAGCTTCTGCCACCAAGTCAAACTTCTACCTAAGGTTCTAAGTGAACCTCAGGGGTGAGTTCTGAGTTACCCCCCAAATCTGAAGTGCCTCCTGTGTCACCCAGGAAATATCCAGTCACGGAGGCAGTTAAGCACAGACTCTAGCCCGGCACTCAACGGCTGTGTGTGTGTAATCTTGAATAAGTTACCTAGTCTCTCTGTGCCTCAGTTCCTCCTCTGTAAAATGGAGAGACTAGCAGTACTTACTGAGGATCAGTACAGGTCATATACATGTGCTGCACGTGTATAAGCATGTGCCGCGTATACCTTATATATGCATACGTACACAACTGATACATCTATCCTAAAACAGTCTCTGGAACATCATTTCAGTATACAGATTTAGTATCAGTATGGGACATATTTTACCACTTTTTTTAAAACTTCGAGGAAATAGAGTAGACGTGTCTCTCTGAGAGAAAAAGAAAGGCAACATAACCATTCAGCCAAAAATTTCACATCCCCTAGCTCTCTAGGATCAACAGAAGCACACCCCATTCATATTATTTCTTAAATTATTACTAGCAACGGCACAGACTCATTGCATTTTTTAGTAGTAGTAGTAATACAATGAAAGGAAATACAAACCCACAGATAAGAATTTTCATGTACAATTTCCCGATCTTTCCAAGAAAACAAAAATTTCTTCTTTCCTATGAGTCACTAAAACACCTGAGGTGAAAACTAAGATAAGCACAAAATAGATACAAAGAAAGGCTGATTTAGAGAATAAGCCCACTGGCAGTCTCTGCAGCCCCGCTGAGCACGATTGTAGCCCCCCAGCTCCACACAAGCCTAGGCCATGGGGGCCCCACCCACTCAGCTGTCTGGCCCACAGAGAATACAGATGGGTCAGGCTGGGGCCCAGCACTTCCTCACACTCTTCTCACACAGAACGGGGGGAAAACATACAAACTCTACTAGAAGCAAAACCACCAAACAAGGTTAAGGGCTCAGAGTTTCAAAGTGAGAAATTCAGGTACAAATTCTTCTTGGGTCAGAGCAGTATGTTTTTCTTCCTGAAATGGATCTTCCTCGAAGCATCTGAAGAAGAAAACAGGACCTGGCCCTCCAGGACTGCTTGAGGCAGAGCCCCTCCTGCTGTTTAACAGCCCACGGCATCCTTCTGAGACCCCAAGAGGTCCCTCTTCATCTCAGGCAAAGAGGCGGGAGGGCAACATGGGTGGGTAATGCACCCCCACCTCTTCAAACTGGGGCCACACCTGGTATGGACACATCACCCTGGCCTTTAGACTTCCATGGGCATCTGTGTTTGAGGCCCAAAGCCTCATTAAGAGATACCACTCCCTGCAGCCAGGAATTCCAGTGCATCTTGCTAACAGGATATAAACTGTAAGACTACTGTGTTGAGTGACTTAGACTCTGGGCAACAGGAAGCTGATCTGTAACTGATAATCCACCATGGCAAACTGAAACCAACTAGTGAGGCAGTAGAACATAATGGTTAAGTCATAAACTCATACAGAAACTGGGTTCAAATCCCTGCTTTGTCACTTACCAGCCAAATGGTATGCAAAACTTTGGAGAAGTGACAAACCCCTCTAGTCCTATTTCTCATCTGTAAAATGCGTACATATCATCAAAACTTTGTGAAGACTAAATGAAGCTTATATTGGAGTTTCATTGTGGCTCAATGGAAATGAATCTGACTAGCATCATGAGGATGCAGGTTCGATTCCTGGCCTCGCTCAGTGGGTTAAAGATCCAGTGTTGCCGCGAGCTGTTGTGTAGGTCACAGATGCGGCTTGGATATGGCATTGCTGTGGCTGTGGTATAGGCCAGCAGCTGTAGCTCTGATTTGACCCCTAGCCTGAGAATTTCCATATGTCACAGATGTGGCCCTAAAAAGATAAAAATAAATAAATAAATAAATAAATAAATAAATCTAATATTTGTAAAGCATTTAATGTACTGCCTGGCACATAGTAGGTGGCTCTAATTTTATCTTTTTGACTGATCGTATTTGCTTACATTTGTTTGAAAAAAATCGGAGAATGCGGATTTATAAATGCTCTAAATTGATCTTTAAAACAGTAGGTCTGAAGATTATATCTGACAATAAAACACAAGAATCACACTCCTAATTTATTTGCATGAGCACATGTATAGGTTTTGGCTGCTTGAGAGTGTCCATTTGGTTTTCCTATAACTAAAAGTATCAATAGCATGAAACATCTTGCGTTTTCAAAACTTAGGTCTAAGTGGTGTGAGGACCATACAATTCTTCCCAGCCTGAACTGTTCCAGAAGGTCTGGCCAGAAGGTGGCGCCCTTCCATGGCAAAGACCTTCCCTTGGGCATGTTCTCTATCAGGTCCCCACTTCTGGGCCTCTCCTGGGCCAGCCCTAGGGTCTGCACATCTCAAGCTGTTCCAAAATCTATCCATTCATACAACCCTGTGATAGAGACCTTGGACTTCCCTAAAATATTTCTAGTTTTATCAGCTGACAAAACTGTCACGTAACTATGTTGACCAGATGAAATATATACTAGCTATTTTCATTAAAGGTAAAAACACTTGGCATTGTCTTTCTTATTTTTGCTCAAAGTTTCACCAACTCATAATCCTTTTAGTCAAGGGTGCAAATTAAACCACTTAGCAGAGGAGGGGGAAAAACAAACACACACACACACACACACACACACACACACACACTGTAGAATTAATATTCCTATAAGTCCTTTCGCTTCTAATTAGGCTCTACATTCCATGCTGCCTCTTCTGTTCCAACCCTGGGTTATCTTTCCTCCTGCACAGCTCTCGCCTCACTACTGTGCACACACGCTTCCACCAGAGACTGTTACATGTCAGCATCCTTTTTGCATGTCTGACTTGACTGTAGACTTAGTGATTGCTCTCTGTACCCTGCTGCGTAGTTCAGTGTTAGATACAGAACTGGCATGAAATAAATGTTTGAGGAAGAAAGAGAAGCCTAGAAGAAGGGGGGAAAAAAAACAGGCATGACACAGAAATGTAAAGTGACAATTCAATTATTAATGCCATGGCAGACATGGCATTATTATTAAAGTATAAGGACTAGCAATTTGCGTTTGAAACCACTCCCACCTTGCTGGTGATTCAGATGCTCACTAAAGGCTGAGTACCACTGATTTAGAAATATTATGGTATACACTTAGAAACTTCACTGTTTTCAGATTGATGTTGCCCTCTCCACCCTGAAGCCAAATCCTTGAGGATCAAGTCTCAGTCCCACTGAGCAGAGACGCGATCTCTGGACCAAGCTTATAAGAAGACAGGCTGAAGCAAAGGTGAACAAAGATGAGTAACAAAGTGAGGAGCAAGGTAATAGGATGAGTGTTAGATAAAGGAGACCGCCATGTACAAAATATACAGAGCTGGCATAAGGGTCTATCCTAGACCTAAAACTAAAAAATAAAAATAAAAAATGGGATGGACTGGGAGTCGGGTTAATAGATGCAAACTTTTGCATTTGGAATAGATAAGCAATGAGGTCCTGCTGTATAGCACTGGGAACTATATCTAGTCACTTATGATGGAGGATAATGTGAGAAAAAGAATGTGTGAGAAAAAGAATGTGTATGTGTATGTGTGACTGGGTCACTTTGATGTACAGTAGAAAACTGACAGAACACTGTAAACCGACTATAATGGAAAAAATAAAAATCATTTAAAAAAAATGTCAGGTCAGGCATGAGATCCCAGAGATGCTTGGAAATAGAGCCACAGATCCCTACAGAATGACTTGGCATGCCCTCACACCTGTGATACAGGGCGCACATGTCCCCTGCGCTAATGCCGGGCTCCCCACTAAAGTCCTGGATGCTTTCTCTCTATCTAGTTTTTGCCAACTTGGCTGAGCAAGCTGACTGAGCAAAGCCATCCTGCACCAAAGCTGAAATGTTGCTTCAGAAAAGAAAAATCAAGTCTTAATAAGAATAAAAACTGAAGCAATTTGAAGTTTTGAGAAGATCACGTGTCAGTGCTCAGGGTGTTGAGATTTCCAGTCCACCACTGGCATGGTCCAATCTACCCAGGTTTGTCCATTTTCCCTGGGTTAGACTTTTAGCATCGCAGGAAGAAAACTACTCCTTTGCATGAATCACTGTCCCTGTCCCCTCTTCTGGTTCACTGGAAACGTATTTGTCTATCTGCCCATGTTAATGTTAGCACAGCTTTGCTAGCTACTTGCAAAGTTTCATTATCCAAGGAAGATGAAGCCCAAATCCTTAATCATGGTCTACGATGTCTAACAAAGTTCACAAAAGTCAGGGCTATGCAGACTTTCTCAAATCAACACATACATAGCCTTTGAAAGTCTAATAAATATAAACTCTGTAGTTCTTTTCCCATTTCAAAGATAAGTGAAATTTCAAGAGAAACCTTACTGATATTTTAAAATGTAGTTCATTCTATAAACATTATTTTTAAAACTATGGAGAATAAATACTTGCAAAGCATAGTTACCTGCCAAACTGGGGTACCCTGGATTTGTCCCTATTTTTGAAAAGACCTACATTCCTTTCAAAGGAACAACAGAACTTCAGCTTCTGAAGTCACTGCATCTGTGACCTGAAAATATGGACAGAGTCATTGTTTTATGCCTTCACGTGGAATGTTAAAAAAAAAAAAAAAAAAAAAACAGATCTCAAAGTAACTACTGTAGAGCTGCCTCAAGAATTAAATGGGAAAATGATTCTGACATGACAAAGATATAGGTGGCAGTGGGGCTGGTTATAGATGGCAAGGATCAAAAAGCAGAGCTCTTTGGAGTTCCCGTCGTGGCGCAGTGGTTAACGAATCCGACTAGGAACCATGAGGTTGCGGGTTCGATCCCTGGCCTTGCTCAGTGGGTTAACGATCCGGCGTTGCCGTGAGCTGTGGTGTAGGTCGCAGACGCGGCTCGGATCCTGCGTTGCTGTGGCTCTGGCGTAGGCCGGCGGCTACAGCTCCAATTAGACCCCTAGC
>PVHT020000174.1:5069929-5081481 GCA_004024745.2 Catagonus wagneri
GTTGCGGGTTCGATCCCTGGCCTTGCTCAGTGGGTTAACGATCCGGCGTTGCCGTGAGCTGTGGTGTAGGTCGCAGACGCGGCTCGGATCCTGCGTTGCTGTGGCTCTGGCGTAGGCCGGCGGCTACAGCTCCAATTAGACCCCTAGCCTGGGAACCTCCACATGCCGCAGGTGCGGCCCTAAAATGACAAAAAAAAAAAAAAAAAAAAAGGCAAAAAAAAAAGCAGAGCTCTTTGATCAGACACTTGAGAGCAAGGCTGTCTTAATTTTTTTTATCTAAATGAAATTTATATACCATAAAATTTCCCCTTTTAAGTATACAATTGAGTGGTTTTTAGTATATTCACAAAGTTGCATAACCTTACCACTGTATAACTACACAGCCTTTTCATTTCCTCTAAAAGAAATCCTGTGCTCATTGGGAGTTACTCTTCAACAGCCCCCTCCAGCCCCTGAACACCATCTACTTCCTGTCCACTTTTATATAAATGGAATCACACAACGTGTGGTCTTTTATATCTCATTTCTTTCAATTCTTAGTTTACTGTTTTAAGGTCCATCATGTTATTGCAGGTATTAGAATCCCATTCCTTTTTATTGATAAATAATATTCCAGTGCATGGACATACCACACACTAATTTCAATCCACTAGTCGGCTGGTGGACACTTGGGTTGTTTCCACTTTTGTCTATTATGAATAATGCTGCTATGAACATTCGTGTACAAGCTTTTGTGTGGGTGTATGGTTTCAACTCTCTTAGAATTAAATTCTCTTTGAATTGGTCTGTATCTAAGAGTGGAAATGCTGGGTTATATGTTACCTTTATGTTTAACTTTTTAAGGAACTGCTTAACTCTTTTCCAAAGTGGCTGCACCATTCTACATTCTCATTTGCAGTGTACAAGGATTCCAATTTCTCTACAACTTTGTCAACACTTATCATCTGTCTTTTATGTATAGCCATCCTAGCTTGTAAGAAATAGTATCTTTTCATGATTTTGATTTGAATGCCCCTGATAGTTAATAACATCAAGTATCTTTTCATGTGCTTATTGGCCACATGTATGTCTTCTTTCAAGAGATGCCTATTTAAATTCGTTACCCATTTAACTTATTTGGCCATGCCCATGGCAGGGGGAAGTTCTCTGGGCCAGGGATCCAAACCGTGACAGTGACCCAAGCTGTGGCAGTGACACCACCAGATCCTTAATCTGCTGCACACAGGAGAACTCCAAAAGGTTGTTACATACTTCTTTCTCTCTGCTACACTCGTGATACTTCGAAGTTCCTGGGCCAAGGATCCAACCAGCGCTGCGGTTGGGACCTGTGCCACTGCTGCAGCAACATGGGAGCCTTAATCTGCTGCACATTAAGAGAACTTGTCTTTTCCCATTTTAAAATTGGGTCATTTGTCTTTTTGTTGCTGAGCTGTAAAATATTTTTTATATATTCTGGGTACTAGACTCTTACCAGATATATGACTTGAAAATATTTTATCCCATTCCGTGGGTTTTCTTTTTACTTTCTCGTTGGTGCCTTTTTTTCTTCTTCTTTTTTTCCCTCTTCTAGTTCCCAGGCCAGGGATCAGATCTGCACCACAGTTGCAATTTATGCTACAGCTAAGGCAATGCCAGATCCTTTAACCCACTATGCCAGGCTGAAGATCGAGCTGTGTCCTTGGCACTGCAGAGACACCGACAATCCCATTGTGCCACAGCAGGAACTCCTCTTGGTGGTGCCTTTTGATGTGCAGAAGTTTTCAATTTTAATGAAATCCAATTTGTCTGTTTTCGTATTAGCTGCTTATGTTTTTGGTAATATATTTAAGAAGCCACTGCCCAATCTAAAGTCATGAAGATGTACACCTATGCTTTCTCCTAAGAGTTTTATAGTTTTAGTTCTTACATTTAGGTCTCTGGTCTGTTTTGAACTGAAGTAGCGGTCCAGCTTCATTCTTTTGCATGTGGATATCCAGTTGGCCCATGCTTAATTTTTCTTAATATCCAGTGGCAAGACTGAGCAGGGAGTAGAGGAAAGAGCTGTCATTAATACTTCTTCTTGTTGATGCCCACAGGCTCCAAGCAGTAGCCAAATCTGACTGTGGGAGGACAGATTCAAGCGGAGGGCCCTCATTACCTGAGAGCCTTCCAGGGATCATGAAAGCTTTCAGAGCACCTGAGTGTTTCATCCATCACTGGCATTAGCATCATAAAATTCTTCCTGAATCAGTTAGACACGATAAACTCACATTTTGATGCTCTAATTTCAGATCTCGGTGAATTATGCAAAGCAACCGTGATGTTCCTGCATTTCATATTCAAGATAAGTGAAGGAAATTGCATTACTATTGTGGTGCTATCTTTACTAAACTCATAAGAGAACCCAATAATATCAGAGATCTGGCTCCAGACTGCTTAAGTGTTGAGTAAGGTGGCTTCTGTGGGGCTTTCATAGATGCCATTAGCTAATCCTCAAAGACACACATATCAAAGTGGATGATACATTTTCTGATCCATCACCAATATGAGGAGGTAAAGCTCTATCAGCAATATTAGGAGGGAGACTGAGCCTGACATTAGTAGTTTTTTTTTTTTTTAATGTCACAGTGCAAGAGCCTATGTGAAAACACAGAAAAGGCCATAGTAAAAAATAAACCAAGTATCTAAGAAGCTCTTCAAATTTTACAAATGGTGAATCTCAAAAGACTCTCAATAACGGTCTTTGAATAGCAGTCTCAAAGTGTTCAGTGACTAGAAATTATAATGTTGAGGATACATTGGCTAAATCTGGTGGCAGTAAAGAAGTGTGGAACGATAAGGTGGCAGAGTCAGGAGCGTGAGTCAGAAGCCAGTGTGCAGCACTCAGAAGCCATAAAACAAAAAGGAGTTACTGTACTAATGGGCAGTCTCTGCAGCAGGGAAGAAACCTGCAAGTCAAGCCAACAAAACCAGGAGCATATGTTCTCAGAGACAAGGAGATATTTGGCTCAATGTCAGAGTAGGTCAAGGTTAAGGAATAAATGAAGTCTGCACTGGGCCCAATCTCAGTCCTGCTGGGTGTTACTCCTGCCTATTTGCATATGAGTTCTTCCCCAAAACACATTAATGACTCTGTCAGTGATTTTTTTTTTTCCCAGTGCTGCTTATAAATGTCCTGAGGTTGCCCAAAGAAGAGCCCGCTATGACGATGAGAATGATAATGGCAACACTTTCTTCCCTACCCAAAATTTTCATGTGGGTACTTGCGATGTCCCTGACAACTGGCAGAGGAACAACTTCAGCCGACATCATTATCAGTAACCACAAACAATTTCTGAAGCAGGAACTATGCCAGATCCTTACAACATGGAGAGGATGAGGAGACTGAACATAAACAATGAAAAGCAAATAAGAATGAATGGGAGCAAAGAATAAGAACCAACATGAAGAATTCACATACCAAGTGGGACAGGAGAGTGTAACAGGCAGATTACTACAAGTTTGGGTGAATGAAGCAAGTTTCACTGAGAACTGAAGATCTGATGTAAGCCTTGAAGGACAGAGAATGCTCAGTCAAGAGAAGGGGGTTGTAGGGAACATGCTCTGTGTATGCAAAGATCTAAAGAATTCACATTTTATGCCTGAGAGGTTTTCAGAATAGAAATTTTACGCCGAGTAGCATAAATTTAGATAAATTTAGAGAGAAAGGTACACTAAGGTCAGATGATGAGAGGGTTATAAATCTCAGGCTAAATCACCTGGACTTTGTGCTGCAGACAATGAGGAATTACTAAAAGTTACTGAAGAACGGATAGCTTCAAAGAGATATTCAAAATACACAATATAGCAACTCTGTGAAGAATGGAGGTTAAATCTTCCTCTGACAAATAAGCGACCAGATGCTGTGTGTAGGGCCTCAGATGTTGAGTATGTAGGAAAAGAGAACTGAGAACGGATCTACAAATGGAGGGTGGGTGGGGTCAGTAACTAAAGAGAGAATCCAGGCAGAGTAAGGCCTGAATTCAAAGGGAGCAGCCAGAGAAATGAAGACCGGATTTGTGATCAACAGTCTAGCAAATGTAAAGACTTGGTCCAGGGTGATAGGAAACCAGCCAGTGGTGATGACACAGGGAACAGAAAGGAAATTCAGTAGTTTGGTGACTCTGGAAAAGAATTACGGCAGTTTACTTGATACTGAGTGTGAAAGAAAAGAAATAAATTAGAGATCATTTCAGGGCTTCATGCCTTAAGAGAAGAAATGAGTGGAGTAACTGGAAGACACCAGAGAATCCAGAGAAAGATTGGCTTTGGGATAAAAACGAGTACCTCAGCAGATGAGTTGAAGGGTTTTGCAATTATACAAAGCTTAAGAACGAAGCTATGCAAAGAAGGAAAAATAGAAAATATGGTCCAGGGAACTATCCACCTAGAGTCACATGAGAAAATTTTGCATCCACAGAAAAAGAAAATAGAGTGAGCTAACGGCATAGAAACTCATGAAATATGAAAGGGGGGTTGCTTATAAAAATGACAAAAGGGCAACTGGTTTTCCCAACATTGTGTGCAAGTGTAATTAGGTATGAAGGTGTGATACCCCTAGGACTGGTCACCGGAGTTGGGAGTGAGACATCACACAGAGGAATTGAGCCTAGCATTGCAACCCCTGACCACACGCAATTTATCCTCCACGTTCAGAGCAGGTGTTTTTCTCCAAGGACTGAGAAGCAGCCTGATGGTTGACCTTTTCTGATTACCTCAAGAAGGATCAGTTTCTATTTTCTATGTTCACATTTAAAAAATCATTTGAGGAAGTATTTATTTCACTTCCATGATATTTGCTTCTTACTGTGCAGAGATATTAGTTTGGCAGCTAAAACATCTTTCCTGAACAGAAGCAAATGTCAAGTCTGGCTCAGTCAACAGGCATAAAGGGTCTGCCTTAAATTTCATCACACAAGTAAATCTTGCAAATTACTCAGTTCAGAGAGGAATCAAAATATTCATGGTTATAACGGAGCATGGCAACATTGGTGGGGGTTCTACTACCAAGTGCCTACTTAACAAAAAAAATACAAAAGTTCAGAAGAATAAGATCGAAGGTACAGAAGTGTTTTCTCCAATATTACAATGACAGTGGTGACAAAATTTTTATAGAAATGTCCTTTAATTGATATTTATGAGCAACCTTCTCTAGAAGTTACTTAAAAAGCTATAAAATTATGAAAATCTTCAAGTCACTAAGCACCACAGTATAAGCATATATTCTTCCCAAATGGCCATATAAAGTTTCTGAAATGGAATAAAAAAGGAATATAGTTTATGAAAATCTAGTGTGACTGTAGAAAAGAAAATACCCCATAACTGCTTATTCAAGGTTTTTGAGGGTAGAAAACAAAGACCAGCAAATAACAGCTTCTCAAAAAAATGGGGACTTGACCAATGAGTATTACAAAAGGTAAATAAACTGCTCCCTCCTCTTGTGACAAAGTTTTTATTGAATCTATTAAATCAATCTACTGAAGATTTTCATAGGTCAGAATCACAATTCATTCTATATTTAAAGACTGTGGGAGTTCCCATCGTGGTCAGTGGTTAACAAATCCAACTAGGAACCATGAGGTTGCGGGTTTGATCCCTGGCCTTGCTCAGTGGGTTAAGGATCCGGCGTTGCCATGAGCTGTGGTGCAGGTTGCAGACGCGGCTCGGATCCTTCGTTGCTGTGGCTGTGGTGAAGGCCGGCAGCTATAGCTCCTGTTAGTCCCCTAGCCTGGGAACTTCCATATGCTGCGGGTGTGGCCCTAGATAAGGCAAAAAGACCAAAAAATAAAATAAAATAAAATAAAATAAAGATTCTGAAATGCATTTTGCCATTACCTTTGATACACACACACACACACACACACACACACACACACACACACGCTGATGTTGCATATTTCAGTTTCTGTGGAAAGTGTGATTAGGTGTTATTGAAAAGGAGAAGATTATCAGTTTGCTCAAGAATACAACCCACATCATTCTCAAGAAAATTACATGTGCTATTATATGGGAAACCTTACAAATTAATTCAAACTAGAGCTCTAAAAATAATGCATAAGAATATTTGACGAAACATGAAAAATAAGCCAAAAGAGAGTTACTTCATCAAAGGCTAATGAGGTTATTACTGCTCTGCTCTCCTTCCAGCAATGCTCCCCTCTGGGGCAAAAGCACCATTTCTGGGAGCAGGGAGAACTGGTTCAGACCTGACCCTCAAAGCTTCTACTTGAGCAAGGTGGAACTTGACCCTGCTCTGAATAGGGTAGAGACAACAACTGAGCAGATGATAAACTCTGGCTCAGACCTGGCTCCAGCCATAGCCCCTCCTTCTCCAGCTCCACCTCCAACCAAGATGATAACTGCCAGCACATCCTGAGGAAACGCATAACTTGTATTCACATCAAATCCAATTCCTAACTAAAGCACTGCACGCACATACACTATATAGGGATATATCCACACAAAACATCCCTTCAAGACCACAATACGTAACTAATCATCTAATTTCACAGAGAAAGAGAAAGCGAAGCAAAATGAGAAGACAAATGGAATTGGTCTCAATTGAAAAAGCAAGTGAAAACCCCAGAAGAAATAAATAATGAAAAAGAAATAAACCATTTACCAGATAAATATTTCAAAGCAGTAGTAATAAGAGGGCTAACTGAATTAGGGAAAGGAATAGATGATCACAGTGAGAATTTTAACAAGGAACTAGAATGCATTGAAAAGAACCAGTCAGAACTAAAGAACACAATAACTAAAATGAAAAATACAGTAGAAGGAATAACTAGCAGACAAGGCAATACAGAAGAATGTACAAGTGATCTGGAAGATAGAATAATGATATCTATCATCCAATCAGAACAGCAAAAAGGAAATCAAAATTTAAAAACTGAGAACTGTTTAAGAAATTTCTGGTATAACATGAAACATATCAATATTCACATTATAGGGGTCCCAGAAGGAGAAGAAAGAGAGAAGGGATCAAACCTGTACCTGATAAAATTAAAAATGAAAATTTCCCAAACCTGAAGAAGATACCCAGGTACAGGCAGGAAGACTGTGCCAAATAAGATAAAACTGAACAGACCCACAGTGAGACAGATGATTATTAACCTGACAGAAATCTGTAAACCAGCTATAATGCAAAAATAAAAAAAAATAAATAAATAAAATGGCAAAATTAAAGAAAAAGAGAATTCTAAAGGCAGAAAAAGAAAAACAGAGCCATATACAAAGAACCCCCATAAGGCAATCAGATGATTTTTCTGAAGGAATTTTACAGGCATGAAGGGAGTATCATGATATATTCAAAGTCCTGAAAGGGCAAAACCTGCAACCTAGAATACTCAACCCAGCAAAATTATCATTTAAAATTGAAATAGAAGTAAAGAAATTCTCAGACAAGTAAAAACTTAAATAATTCATAAATTCTAAACCTATCCTATAAGAAATGTTAAAGGGTATTCTCTAAGTGGAAAAGGAAAGGCTGTAACGACATGTAAGAATCTATAGAAAAGGAAAAATCTCACTGGTAAAGGCAAATATATAGTCGATTCTAAGGATCAATCAATTAAATAAGCTGGTGTAAAGATAAAAATAAAAAACTATAAAATATAACTACAACAAACAGTTAAGGGGTAAGAATGAAGATGTAAAATATGACATCGCAATATAAAACATGGGAGAGAACAGTAAAAAAAAGATCTTTTAAAACCTGTTTTATCATAAATGACTACCAGTTTAAAATAAGTAGGTATAGCAATAGGTCAACATATATGAATTCCGTGGTAACCATAAATCAAAAACCTACAACAGATACACAAAAACAGAGAGACAGAAACACAAGCATACCACTAAAGAAAATCATCAAACCTCAAAAAAAAAAAAGAAAAAGAACACAGAAGGACTACCAAAACAATTAGAAAGCCAATAATAAAATGGCAGTAAGTACATACCTATCAATACTTTAAATGTTAGTGGACTTTTAATGCTCCAATCAAAAGACATAAGGTGGCTGAAAGGATTAAAAACAACATCTACAGGCTGCTTACAAGACACTCACTTCAAAGCTAAAGATAAACAGACTGAAAGTAAGAAGACAGTATAAGACTTCATGCAAACCAACATGACAAGAAAGCAGGAGCACCAATACCCACGTTAGCAAAGTAGACTTTAAAACAAGGTCCATAAAGAAAAACAAAGAAGGACATTATATAGTGATAGAGGGATCAACATAAAAAGGGATCAATACAAAACTACCTGTTAAAAAATATGCATTCAATATAGTGGCAGCTAAATATATAAAACAAATGCTAACAGACATAAAGGAAGAAATTGATAGGAATACAATTAACAGTAGAAGACTTTAACACCCCGATCTCATCAATGGACAGATCTTCCAGGCAGAAAATCAACAGGGAAACATAATCTTCAATGACACTTAGAAAAGTTGAACTTAATATTTATAGGACATTCCATCCAAAAACAGCAGAATACACATTCTTCTCAAGAGTGCATGGAATATTTTCCAGGATAGATCACATGCTAGGCCACAAAACAGTCTTAATAAATTTAAGATGACAGAAATTATATCAAGCATTTTCCTGACCAAAGTAGTATGAAACTAGAAATCAGTTACAGAAAGAAAAGTGGGAAAAGCACAAACATGTGAGGACTAAACAACATGCTACTAAAAACCAATGGGGCAATGAAGAAATCAAGGAGAAAATAAGAAAATATCTCAAGAGAAATGGAAATGAAAAAAACCCAAAGCTCAAAAATCTATTGGATACAGAAAAAACGGTACTAAGAGGAAGAAGTTTATAGTGATAGAGGCCTTCTTCAAGAAAAATCTCAAATAAACAATGGAGAAAAAGAACAGTCAGCAAAGGAAAGGAAATAATAAAGGCCAGGGAAATAAATAAAAAAAAAAGCCAAGAAACAATAAATATCAATAAAACCACAAGTCGGTTTTCTGGAAAGATAAACCAAATCGATAAACCTTTAGCCAAGCTCATAAGACAAAAAGAGAGAGGACTCAAACAAAATAAGAAATGAAAAAGAAGAAATAACAACCAATACCACAAAGATACAAAAAAAAAATCACAATAGAATACTAAGAACAATTATATGCTAACAAAATGGACATCCTAGAAGAAAAGGACAAATTCTTAAAAACATGCAACATGTCAAGACTGAATGAGGAAAAAATAAACAATACAAACAGACTGATCACTAATAGTGAAATTAAATTTGTAATAAAAATACTCCCAGCAAACCCAAGTCCAGGATTAGATTTCACAGTGGAATTCTATCAAACATATAAAGAAGAGTTAATACTTGTTCTTCTCATACTATTCAGAAAATTCAAGAGGATGGAACACTCCCAAATAAAATTTTTCGAGACCACAATTACCCTAATAACTAAACTATGAGGTTCCCTGGAGACCTAGTGTTTTGGTGTTGTCAATACTGTGGCTCAGCTTTGATCTCTGGCTCAACTTCAGCATACCATGGGTGCTGCCAAAACAACAACACCAACAAAACAAAACCAGAAAAAGATATTACAAAAACATGAAATTACAGGCCATTATCTCTGATGAATATAGATACAAAAATCCTCAACAAAATATTAGCAAACTGAATACAACAAAATGTAAAGAGGACCATTCACCAGGCTGCAGTCAGATTCATTACAGGGATGCAAGCACAGTTCAATATTTGCAAATCAATCAATATGACACATCACATTAACAAAGGAAGAAATACATGTCACATGATCATGCTCAATAGATGCTAAAAAAGCATTTGACAAAACTCTACACGCTGTTATCATAAAAAAACTTGTCAAAATTGGCATAGAGGGAACACATCTCAACATAATAAAAGCAGTTTGTTACAAATTCTCACCTAATTCATATTCAACAGTGGAAAAACTGAAAGCATTTCCTCCAAAGTATGGAAAAAGACAAATATGCCCACTCTCACCACTTCTATTTAACATAGTATTGGAATTCCTAGCCACAGCAATCAGACAAGAAAAAGAAAAGGTATCAAAATTAGAAGGGAAAAGTAAAACACTCAATATTTGCAGGTGCTATGATACAATAGAGAGAAAAACCCTAAGATACCCAACAAAAAACTGTTGGAATAAATGAATTCAGTGACGTTTCGGGAAAATCTGTTGGTTTTCTAAACAATAATAATGAACCATCAGAAAGAGAAAACAAGGAAAAAAATCCTGTTTCAAATCACATCAATAAAATAAAATAAAATAAAATAAAATAAAATACCTCAGAATAAATTTAACCAAGGAGATGAAGACCTAAACTTTGAAAATTAAAAAAACACTGATGAGATTGGATTAAGATGGCGGAATAGAAGGACTGGAGCTCAACTTCTCTCCCAAATAACAGCAAAACTACAACCAAATGTCGAGCAGCCTTCAACCAAATGGACTGTAAACTTCCAAAAAAGATATTCTGCTCCAGAAGACAAAGAGGAGACCACATCAAGAGGTAGGAGGGGCGATTACACAATGGAAGCAACCCCATACCTCCTGGGTGGGAAGTCCCATAGACTGGAAAGTAACGGCATCACAGAGACTTAGCTACAGGACTGAGAATTCTGAGCCCCACGTCAAAACTCCACATCTGGGGATTGGGCACAGGGAGAAAGAGCCCCCGGAGCATCTGGCATTGAAGGCCAGCGGGGCTTGTGTGCAGGAGCTCCACAGGACTGGGGGAAACAGAGACCCCACTCTTGAAAGGCACACACAGACTTTCACGTGCACCGGGTCCCAGGGCAAAGCAGTCTCCAGAGGAATCCGGGTAGAACCTGACTGCAATTCTTGGAGGATCTCCTGGGAAAATAGGGGTGACTGTGGCTTGTGGGGAAAGGACATTGGAGGTGAAGCTCTTGGGAACATTCATTAGCCTGCATTTCTCTGGAGGGGGCCATTTCAGGGAAAATCTGGTCCCTCCCATCAGCGCTGAGAAGCCCCAGGCCAAACAATAATCCAGGTGGGATCACAGCCCCACCCATCAGTAAACAGGCTGCCTAAGGACCCCTCAGGCACACAGCCAGCCTCTAATCTCATCCAGAGACAAAGCCCCATCCATCAGAGGGCTAGGAATCAACCCCACCTACCAGTGGGCAGGCATCAGTCCCTCCCTCGGGAAGCCTACAGCAAGCCCCGCCCATACCAGCTTTAGCCACAGGGGAGGCAAACACCAGAACTAAGAGAGGCTACAACTCTATTGTTGGCAAAAAGGTCACCACACCAAAAACCTATAAAAATGAAAAGACAGAAAACTCTAACCCAGATAAAGGAGAAAAAGAAAAGCCCAGAAAAACAGCTCAGTGATGAGGAGATTATCAGCCTCTCAGAAAGAGACTTTAGACTGTTGATGCTGAAGATGATGCAAAGCATTGGAAATAGACTGGAGGCAAAGATTGATCATTTACAGGAAACACTGAGCAGAGAAATACAAGCTGTAAAAATTAAACAAGAAGAGATGCAAAATACAATA